>NJDD01004075.1:150631-170542 GCA_002245505.1 Calephelis nemesis
CGGTAGAACAGAGCCCATATCGGTAGAAATACCGAAAAATCGGTAGGTTCGAGACCACTGCTGTTAAGAAAAGAGCACTATGGTATTTTAACGCTAAAGTTTCGTACGACAACTACTAGAGGCGCCACTTTCCATAGTTAAAGATCATATGACAATTACTAGATGGCGCAACTTTCCATACTTGACGATTTTAACGTCGAGTGCCCTTTCTATTTCGTTGCTCTACTTTGGTACTGAGTATTGAGTAACAATAATCCGCGCCGACGCGATGCGACCCGGCCCGCATCAGTATGTTCAGTTTGGCGAAACTTTCATAAAAAAAAATTAAAAATGAAAAAAAAATAGTTTGCTATGTCTTTTATTCGCTCAAATCATATGTCACTAGGTAGTTGCCTTATATCTGAATGCCTTTAGGCTTTCTTTCAAATTATATGGGTTATACTTTTTCAAGTAAACTTTATACAAATTCGGATTTGTTATGAACCTATCTATGGAAGTCCCGCCTCTTATCACGTAGTATTTATATACTCTTTGGTATGCTTTGCAATGTGATGCGTCCCGGCCTGACACGCTCCGCCCCGTCAGCAGTGGACGCTATCCTTAACTCGTACTTGAAAACTATGAAAGCTTCAATGAAAATCACTATACAATTAATGCTTCTTTTATTAAGGTGCGTGTATTATTTAATGTGACCATTTATATTTAATTTCACAGGCTGTTGGTCACCGTATTTCGAGAATGTACTTGAGTCGTGGGAAAAGCGTCATCATCCCAATATGCTGTTTCTATTCTACGAGGAATTATCCAAGGTAATTTTCTAATAAAATCTGTAAAGTGAGTGAATTTTTGTTGACTGCTTTTAAAACCTGATAAACAGAATATTCATTGGAGGGTTAAAATATTGCAATGGAAATTAAAAAGTAAGTTTAAAATTATATTATGACAATGGAATCTATACTTGCTATCGTCGGCACTTGGTGAAATTCCATTGTATACACACTTTTTCGTAGTAAAACACTTGTACTCTTCCACTCTACACTTTATTCAACACTACGCTACTTTTCAGCTCCTCAGGGCTGTAGCAAAAGTGTGTATATTATGAAAATTTACATAATTTTACATTTCACCGCTCTTTTGTATCTTTGTGTGCGTAAATCAGCTAGGAAGTTACGAGTGTTGCCGATTTTTGTGCCATATACTTAATTAATTAAAATTAAAATATAGCAAAATAATCTTAAAAGTGTCTTATCTTAAAAATCGTAGCCAAGAATCTTCTCTATTACGTTAGCATTCAAACAAATAATCACGCCAAACTTGTTACACCCCTCGTATCGAGTGGGGGTTAAAAAATAAAAATCACAATTCAGTATTTGTAACAAATGATTAAAACATAAATTACTCTTTAATTTATTTGAAACTTTACTGGGCAATATACTCTATTAATTTTTTTTTTAATAATTTGGGACTTACCTGCATCACAGATTTCCTTGGGAAGGAAGTGACAGAAGAGCAGGTGGCTCAACTTTGTGAACACTTGAAGTTTGATAACTTCAAGAAAAACAAATCCGTAAATTCCGTCGCATATGCAAGAAGCAGGAATGTTTCGTAAAGAAGGTGGATTTATAAGAAAAGGTAGCAATTTGTTTAAAAATCAGAATTTTAAAATGTTCCCCGTGATGGTCCGGACTCCTTCGCAGAATAGACCACCTGCCTTCCTGCCAGGCAACTCGTAAAAGTCGAGCAAAGACTTACCGTCACTAGCACCGTGACATCTGACTAGGTGGTAGAGTTTCGCAGCGACTCACCCGGATTGGTACCACTTACCTATTCCTGCCACCATAACATCATGACGTGTTCCGGTTTGGAGGGTAAACCGGCCGGTAAACTTACCTTTGTTTGATGCCTAATATCCCGGCCTCAGATTGGCAACACACCTGGTGTCTCCAGGCGGCGTAAATTTCTTACCATCAGGAAATCCGTCTGCTTGTTTGCCTTCCAATATTATAAAAAAAATTAAAAAATATATATGCTGAACTGGCGAACTTTGTACCGCTTGACATTGATAACTATTGACAATCTGTATCGGAGAAATTACAATAACATTATATTTTCTATTTTTCTCTCTTTTCACATTTTTTTTTTACATAAGAACTTTCTCCTGTAGATAATCCATCCATCTCACCGGTGTCAGAAGAAGAGATGGAGGCCGCTGTCGACCGCTTACGGGGCAAGAGGACGGCGCCGGGCCCAGACGGGGTCCCGGGGCGAATCCTGGACATCGCCCTGGGACCACTTCAGCCACGGCTTCGGGGGCTCTTCGACGCCTATCTTGCGTCGAGGAGATTCCCGACGCTGTGGAAGGAAGGCCGGTTGTGCCTTCTGAGGAAGGAGAATCGTCCATCTGATTCTCCTTCAGGTTACAGGCCCATCGTCTTGCTGGACGACGTCGGGAAGCTGCTCGAGCGCGTGGTGACGACCCGAATCGTCCGGCACCTCGAGGGGACGGGGCCTAACCTGTCGGAGGCACAGTACGGGTTCAGGGCGGGCGTTCCTGTCTAGACGCCCTGCTCTGGCTCAAGGCCTGGACGCAGGAGTCGGTTCGCGAAGGCGACAAGGCGTTGGCAGTCTCCCTCGACATCGCCAATGCCTTCAACAGTCTCCCGCACGGAACAATACAGGAGGCGCTCCGATACCATGGGGTGCCCCTGTATCTGCGGGAGCTGTTGGCCGACTACCTCCGGGACCGCGAGGTCCTGGTGGAAGGACGCGACGGCATCTTACGCCGCCGCGTCAACTGCGGGGTCCCACAGGGGTCCGTTCTGGGCCCCCTTTCTGTGGGACATCGGCTACGACTGGGTCCTCTTCGGTGCGCTGCTCAACAACCTACGGGTAGCGTGCTACGCGGACGACACACTGGTCGTAGCCAGAGGGAGGGACCTGGGTGAGACGCTGCGGCTGGCGGAGGTGGGAACAACCATCGTCGTCGGCCGCATACACTCCCTGGGTCTGGAGGTGAACCTCCCCAAGACCGAGGCCCTATTGTTCCATGGGCCTCGGGGGGGACCTCCTCCAGGTACATGGGTGATACTGGACGGGGTCCGGGTCCAGGTTGGGACCCAGATGAAGTACCTGGGTCTCATCCTGGACGGGAGGTGGACTTTCGGGGCACATTTTGTCCGGCTCGCCCCGAGAGTCCTTGGAGCCACCGCTGCACTGGGGAGGCAGCTGCCCAACGTGGGAGGCCCGAGCGTCAGCTGCCGACGGCTGTACTCCGGCGTCGTACGGAGTTTGGCCCTGTATGGGCGCCTGTCTGGGCGGACGCCCTCGGTTGCGCCAACAAGACCCTGCTACGACGTCCGCTGCGGGTCATCGCGACCAGGGCGATACGCGGATACCGGACGGTGTCCTGGACGGCGGCATGCGCGGGAGACCCGCCGTGGGAGCTCCAAGCGCGTGCCCTTGTCGACACATACCTCGCGGTATCGTCGGCGAGAGCGTGCGGGGAGCCCCTGGCGTGGGAGGACGTGAGGCGCATGCAGAGGCAGGCGTGGGAGACCACGTTGAAGCGGTGGAAGGAGGACCTTGCCCCACCTGTCCCTGGGCAGGCGACGGTGGAGGCAATCCGACCGGTCCTCCGAGGGTGGTTGCAGCGGCGGTTCGGGTCGCTGACGTTCCGTCTTGTGCAGGTGCTTTCCGGGCACGGATGCTTCGGGAAGTATTTGCACAAGATCGCGAGACGGGAGGCGACCCCCGCCTGCCACGAGTGCAGGGCGCCAGAAGATACGGCGTCCCACACGCTGGGAGAGTGCGTCGCCTTTGAGCAACAGCGGCGTACTCTCTCAGCGATCGTAGGAGAGGACTTCTCGCTGCCGAGCGTAGTCAATGCCATGCTCGGTAGTGACAGGTCCTGGCAGGCGGTGGTCTCCTTTTGCGAAGGCGTAATGACGCAAAAGGAGACCGCGGAGGCCCGCTCCGGCGCAGGCGGACCAGGGGCGCGAGAAGGCGGTTCCTCCGCCTTCAAAGTGCTTCCTATGCGGGGCTGCCGGGGGGAGTCGGGGGACTTCCTCTGGCCAGCACGGCCTCGCACGCCTGGGGGGCGACTCCAATAGCCGGAGTCGCTCTTCTTTCAGCGCGGGAGGAGGCCCGGTGAGGACCGGGCCGTAGCCGCGGAGCGAGATGGTGAATGGCAACGCGACCCCATCTCGCTCCTTGCCGGGCGGCAGGAAGGTCATCGTGTGGTTTTTAGTCGGTTCGAGTCTGACATAACCCACTGCTCTCCCCCGAGAGCGGTGGGTATCCGGGGGGATTTTCCACACGTTAAAAAAAAAAGTGTTACTATCCCCATGTATTTATTTCTAAATAGCTATATCTACCAGCTACGTTTATCATTACTTTACGAAAAGATTTTAATTTTTTTTAAATATTGGAAGGCAAACAAGCAGACGGATTTCCTGATGGTAAGAAATTCACGTCGCCTAGAGACACCAAAGGTGGTAATACATGGGATGTCTTTTGGGGTTAGATTTATTTTAAAAGTAGCCTTCGTTTGACCTAGAGTTTTTAACCATAAGCATATCACATTTCATTAACAAAATCAGTGTAGTGGTTCATCAGTAAAAGCGATCAAAGGACTTTGGCATTTATAACTTTGTAATCTATATAGGGTAACTTTTAAGGACCATTCAAATTTTAAGATAGGTATGGCACGGAATCGATAACTCAGTTTATCTATAAAGTAATTAAAAATTTAAAAAGACGCAAATTATAATTTTAATCCGACGACAAATACAAGAAGTATGGCTATGAGGTAAACAAAGCGATCAACTGATTCTTGCCAACCGCAATGCGGCGCAGGCTGGTGACGTCATGGCTCGTACTAGATAAGATGCTGCCTACAAGTGAAGTATTTTGGCGGACTAGTTTAAATTAATGTTTATTAAAGTAAACATTACAATGTGGCAATAATATTTAAAATGCGCTAACATTTTAGATTTAACTCCCATATTGAGAAATTTGGCCGGTCCTTTGAAAATAACCCTGTATAAAAGTAAATCCCCTTGGTTTATTTCCCTTGGTCATCGCATCACGTCTGAACTGATGGACCAATTTTACTCATTTCTTTATTGTGTTAAACAAATTGTTAGTAGCGATTATGTTAAGCGGCAAGAAGTTTGCCAGGTCGGCCAGTATAAAATAAATATGACATAAACTAATATATAAAATTTTCGTGTCGGAATGCGTGATTGAACTCCTTCAAAATGGCTTCACCGATTTTCGTGGAATTTTGTGAGCATAGGTCTGAAAATCGGCCAACATCTATTTTTCATACCCTCTGCCAGGTCAGCTAGCCTTATATACAAAATTCTCGTGTCACGGTGTGCGTTATTAAACTCCTCAAAACGGCTCGACCGATTTTTGTGAAATTTTGTGAGCATATTGAGTAGGTCTGAGAATCGGTCAACTTCTATTTTTTATACCCCTAAGTCATAAGGGTGACACATTCCCACCTTTTTACTAGAATCACATTTAAAAAAATTGCAGTACAACTTCTGCCGGGTCAGCCAGTTTATTTATCTTAATATATATCAATCTTCTGTCACGATGTTTGTCCGCGATGGACTCCTAAATTACTTAACAGATTTCAATGAAATTTGCACACCGTATGCATTTTGAACAACTTGAGATATAGGATAGCTTACATCTCAATTTTATGATAAAAAAAAATTACCGTCCGAGCGAAGCCGGAACAGGCAGCTAGTGGTATTATAAATATGGATTTTTAGACTATTTATAATACTTCCCACTGACCAATGATAGACTTACTACCTCCAGTAGATGTTGTGGTCAGTGACAAGCAAGCTACCTCTACCACTTGTATTTTCTACTTTTTAGAAGGTTGTTTAAGTACCGCGATGCTCAGTTATTTTGTTCTCAATGCATCAAATACCATTGGACCGATTTGGTTCTATTCATTATCTTAAGGGTATGTATGCTAAAATACGTCAGCATGATTTTTTACATATGTTTTTTTCATACAAAGCAATCATGGATCTTGCTGACAAAAATACACAAGATTAACATGAACATGCTTTATAAGACTAGTGTTTTCAAAACACGATTCATTTCACTTTGCTCGATAGAAAAAATCAAAAAGTTAACCCTTTTTGAAAGCAAAACCTCACTGTCTACTTTAATTATGAAAATATCGACACCAGATTTAACATAAACATAGATAAGTACTTTACCTAAAAGACAAGTGTTTCAGTTTTTATACTTTTTTTCAAATTACTTTTATAGTGTCAAAAATAGTGATATGTCGCTTAAGACGTTTACTTTAGACAGTTTAGAGCACAATATTTCATATTAATCACGGAACGGGGGAGTACGGTTATTGGCTCTTCTGGCTGACTGAGCATGGTGCCTTAATTACTAGGAGATGATTAGTAATTACAAAACTACATGAGTAGTTACTACAAAAAAACAAGATTTCTACAAGCCTTTAACTGGTTTTCCAGGTAAAACTGGCGAATGGAGAGAACTCTTCGACGAGGCACTGACAAAGCTGACTGAGGAATGGATCATCTAAAGGAAACAGATTTTAGATTTATGGATGTGTGATTTGATAATAGTAATAAACAATATATTGAAAAAATGCTCTGTTCCGTCATTACGAAGCCATTATCAATTACGTCAATAGCCGAATTAAATCAGTGGAAATATACCACGCCCAGATTATTATTATTAGATATTAGTAGCTTGTCTAATGTCTATTGCCAAGAATGTTAATACAATGTTGTCAGTCTAACGCTAAAAAGTTAAATATCGTACTTTCCACTATGTCACATATTTTATTTTTATTTTAATACTAGCAGTTTCGCGCATTTTCGCCTGCCTAACTTGGTTTCTACTGCATCGATTTTGATGAAACAAAGCCACTCAGGGATAATAAAGCATTCTAAAGGTGAAAACATTTTGGAAATCGTTCTAGTAGTTTCGGAGCCTGTTCATTTCAAACAAAAAAAAACAAATCTTTCCTGTCTATATTATTATATATTATAAATCTTTATAATATAGTATAGAAAAGTATATTTACTCTTGTACTGTTCCTGTAAATCATGGCTAAGATTTTAAGATGTGCCTAATCTTCTAACAATACATCGCCACTGTGGTTTAATAATCTGTAAAGTACGCAAAGCAGAGCTTAAAAAGTAAGCAAATTAGGTTAGTAACACCATGGTTTAATTCAGAAGGGTTACTCTTAAATATCGATTTCATAAAAATTGAAATTGGTATCGGGCTTATGTTATTTTGTACTCTTGAACACGACACTAGCGAAAAAACGAACGCTATATAATAAATGTGGGTTATTAATTAAATCTTAATAAGTCGCTATTATTGTCTTGGAGAGTAAAAAAAAATGACAATTCGGTTCCAATTTCCAATTTTGCATGAATTGGAGATTCAAGAGTTGGTAACCTTGCTGATGTTAGCGTTGAATTGAACCGATTATATCTTTTGTTTAATATCTAATGATCCGGTCACCACAGCAGCGATTAAAATTACGAAAGTTCGGGATTCTTACATCCACTTGTAGGATCAAAATAGTTCGTGTTGTTATTTAAGAAACCATTAAAAACTAATTAAACAATAAATATTTCCATTTATTAATAGAATTTGTGAAGTCGATTGTTAGTTTGATCAGTTTTTTGACCCGAAAGGAAGCAAGTAAGCTAAGGATTTTTTTTTTTGCACAATTAATAATCAATTATTACAAAAAAGTAAAAATAAGTCGCTAATTCAATTGCAAGATTCAAGATTGTTCAAACAATTTGTCTATTTTTTTTATTTTTGTTAAGGCTTAAGGTTATTATTTTTGGGATGAGACAGCATACCAACTAGCTCTCTCTCAGCTCAGCTCTCCTGATAATAAAGTAGATTTAAGTGAATCTACTGTGGCTGGCGAGTTAGGTATGCAAGTCTTCGAACTACCTCACCCTCCGAACCGAAACATGACAGTGCCAAACAATGTCATTACAGAGACAAATACTGTAAGGCCTTAAACTGGATCTCAGCGATTGCGAGGCGGCGGCGAGAGCGGCGCGATCTAACACGTCATGTACATTCTTATTGAAGTGAACTAGATGTCAGCGGAGCGGGGCGGGGCGATCTGGCCGCTGACTTCGAGTTCGGCCATAGCTCGCCTCGCCCGCGCCCGCCCCGCTCTTGCCGTCACCCCGCAAATCTCTGAAATTCAGTTTGAGGCCTAATACTTACAAAGGAAAATAGGAAAGCTAATACATTTTAACCCTCGGCAGAATAATTCGGGTTATATAAGTTTAACATGTCTGTATAACGTCTAAACGAATGGACCAATTTCGATTCAGATTTTTTCTTTCAATGTTAACATGATTTAGATGATGCTTTACTACATTACAAATAGGTTTTATGAGGCGTTATTGACTATTTTTAATTTTATAACTGTTTTCTTATTTGTGTCTTTTTAAGTGAATATGGAATTTGATCTATGAGTTATACATATAAATAAATAAAATTGGAGTTACTGTTTGTAATATTATACCACTGTATACTACATGTATGTAAATGTATATACGGTACAACTACCAATGTAACGTTACAATTTTTGTCTGTCTGTTTGTCTGTGTAACTAATGTAATAAGGAGTGACTTAAGCTGCTTTTACTTTAGAAAAATTTAAAACAAATAAATAAACTTAATAACTTTCTTAAATTCCAAACGGACGAAGTCGCGGGCACCGCTAATAATAAATAATACCATTCGCACACACCTAATAATTATGCGAAAGCGATAATTATTATTAACTCTTAAAAAAATCCCTAATTGCTTATCTACTCCTTAAGATAAGTATAAAGTAAACGAGACCATACAGGAATTTGCTATTTTCGTTATCCGGTTTGGCTTTTAAATAAGCCGGTAAACTTATTTTTGAGGAAGGTAGGTTAGAAACGCGCCACTTACATGTTTGGATCATCCTATTCTATTCGTGGTAACGTATAGATTAGTCTATAATCTGACAGATCTGTCATTTCAAAACATAAAATAAGCCTCAATTTTTATTATTATCTTTGCAGTATTTCTTTTTATCTAACGGGTTGGCTGGAAGGAATCTCTGTTAGTCTTTAGTAGAAAAAAAGGACGATGGGCGAGCTTATCTCTATCACCCATTGTCCTTTTTTTATTTAAGTGATTTCTGTCTACAAATCAGAGATGTAGGTATATGTATACCTAGGTATGCTGAAAATTATAACTAAAATTTCCAAATTTAAAAGGTGAAAGAAATGTCTACAATTATATAAATAAAATATGTAAATAAATTACTTGTTGATATCCAGCTTCAGATTTCAGCAGTAAAACAAAATATCTTTTAGATTTTGAGAATAAAAAATATATAATTTGTTATTTGTACTACCTACTGAACTTCGTACCGCCCGTTCAGTTGGTATGGGAAAAATCAAAATGTTATTACGTTTCCGAACAAACAATCGCTTTCAATATAGTCTGTGGCTGTGAATGACATTGACATTCGTTACGCGCGTTTTTTAAAATATGCAAAATTAAATGTATATTTTTCAATATTTCTGAGAGATTTTCTTAATATTTTTTTCGGTAAGAACCTTCTCCTAATAATAACAAATACAACAGAAAAAGAATTAGTAAAATCGGTCCAGCCATTCACGCGTGATGCCGTGACCTAGGAAAACGGGTTTCATTTTATATTTATATATATATAGATATCTTTAATTTTTTAAACCCTCGTTTTGCAACTTAACATTTTTTTATTAGGTTTGAAGCGTTTACAACTTTAAACATTACTCAGTTGTTTTTTGACTTTGATAACAAAATGCGATGAAAACCAAATATATAACCAATGGTGTTTGAAAGAGACGTAGCCAGAACGGATGTAAGAGTTTTGGTTGATGATGTAATGCTGGAACAAGTGAATGAAATTGTATATCTTGGTTGTGCTTTTAGCAGGGATGGAAGGAACACTGCAGATGTAGAGAGGAGAGTGAGTGCAGGGAATAGTGTGAATGGAGCGTTGGGTAAGCAATTCCAAAGCGAGGTTTTGAGTCAAAAAGCTAGACTCGCTTTGCATAATTCTGTGCTTATCCCAACGTTACTGTATGGAACTCGCTTCCATACAGTATGTCAGAAAGAGCATGAAAGTAGGATAAATGCGGTCGAAATGAGAGCACTACAGAAAATCTGTGGTGTAACGCTCGCTGACCGCATTCGTAACAGTGAGATCCGAGAAAGAGTGGGATTGAAAGAAAGTGTTGGTGTTAGGTTGGTGTAAGGGCATGCTCCGCTGGTTTGGTCATGTGGAAAGAATGACAGATGAAAGATTGACAAAGCAGATATACAATGCGAATGTGGATGGATGTACGTACCCGGGGAGACCAAGGCTGACTTTTCACGGTCAGATCAATTGGATATTATCCGAGGGTGGTGTCAAGAGTCGCTGTGTCAAAAGTCGCTTTGTATGAAAAGGGTAATGAATGAGAAGGAAGCAAGACAAGTTTATCAGGATCGTGAGGTTTGGCACTCGATACTTTCTGCCTACCCCGTAAGGGACTTGGCGTGAATATATGTATGTATGTAAATAACAATTAAATGTCCTAAAATACTGAAAATATCTGGATTCTGATAAATAAGAATAGATACTGTGATAATGATAATGTTTATGACTATTTTTTTGTTTTTCAAGTGAATGCCTTCACTATTTACACATGTTCTCAATCTTTGACCTCCAGTTCTCAAGTCTTCAGTAGAGACCACTTCAACGACTTCTGGGAATTCACCGCCGCTTCTGAGCTTGACAATCGTAAATCTCTAAGTTTACCTTTTTATCTGGGAACAAAACGAATTCGCAAGATGCGAGGTCCGGACTGATCGGCGAACGTATCATCAGTTCCAGTTTGAAGCCTAAAAATAACCATTCGGTCTCTTAAAGGAATGTGTGGACACATTGGCTTGGTTAATCATGTTATATGATTGTGAGCTAGGCTAGCAATGGTTAAAATACAAAACTGCAGCGACTGTCCTTTAATTTTCAAGCGACACTGTTATAATAATTTTAATGTAGAGTTTTCCCGAAGAAAGAAGACACCATTTTTGTTGCAAGCTTTCAAAAGGAACGACCTATTCTGTATTCTGCCTTTTCCTTTCTGGTTTCAACTTTCAATTTTGGTTTTTCAACTTTCAACTTTGGTTGCTCACGCAAAATGTTTTGCACTTAACCCACTCCAACGCCTAATTCAGTACAAATTTCCTGGAAAGTAATTTTTTGTTAGCCTTAGAGATGACCTCGTCCACGCCTTAATTATCCGAACCACGAATACAAAGACCTACGAGATGGTGCTTCATCAACACATGCCAGTTAAAGTATCTGGAAACCCTCTTGTTGACTTAAGCCCCATAGAAAATCGTAAAAAATCATTGACCGAATGTTTTTACAATTTACACGAAACGCAACTATTAAAAATCCGCCAAATTAAAAAATGACAGTCTCAAAAATTAAAAAGTGATAATAAGTTCCTGGAGAGTTCTTCTTCTTTCTTTAAGTTTCGGCCTTCACGTTAGTATTTTGCCATTCGTCAAGTAGAAATTTGCATCAAGTTTTACATCAATTTTAATAAATTATAATTAGTCATAAGTCGTCAGTAAGTTATATCAGGCTCTTGGGTAAAGCGGCGGCCTCATTACTTAAGCTCATGTAAGGAGATTTGGCGGCAACGAGGAAATACACGATACGCTAATGTCTTCATGATTATTTCATTTGTGCGCTTTTACTGAACAAAACTGTACAAAATGCCACCAAAATTGACTAATTTCACTCAATATCAACACGAAATTCAATAATTATGAAAAAACTTCGACCTTCTTTTCTCTCGATGGCGCCAAAACTAAGTTCCTAGAGAGTTATATTTTCAAATTCTGTTCTTGTTTTTTTATTCAATGTAATGTAAGTAGCCAGTTACAGAAACTTTTATAATGCCCCATGTTTGCATACGTTATCGGTCCTAGTCATCGACCATACCCCGTACTAGTCAACTTTTACACTAAGTTAATACAATACAATATAAATATTCTTTATTGTACACTAACTTAACACAAATCTTAAAATTAGCATTAGAGTACAACAGGCGGTCTTATCACAAAAATGCAGAGATTGAGATCCTCCTATTTTGGAATCGATTAAAAATATTAGTAAATTTTAATTATCAACATGTTGTCTATTTATCTATTCATTCCATTCATGACGTTATCATAATCTTAATGTGTTGTACGAAAGTTTTGATAATAAAAATATTTTCCTATCATTTTGTGGATAGTTCTATGTATTGATAGTATGGCAGTGCACGGCTTCAAGTCATTTCCCTACGAAGTTAATGATGTGAGTCCAGAAGAAATAAAGGAAATACTGGATTTTTATAAAGGTAACTTATTTAATTACAATGCTTTTTTATGGTATCAGAAGGCAACCAACCAGACGGATTTACTGATGGTAAGGAATTCACGCCGCCTACAGACACCATAGGTGGTAATGGTGCATTGCCAACCTGAGGCCGGGATGTTAAGCATCGAGCAAAAGTAAGTTTGTCGGCTACTTTATCCTCCAAACTGGAACACGTCAACGGCAAGCAGTGACTTTATGGCGGTAGGAATAGGTAAGGCGGTGGTGCAAGTCAGGTCGAGTCGCTGCGACTATGCTATGCTGGTGATATGGAATAAATACAAATTTTAATAAGAACGCCTACAAAGCTACTTTAGCAAATAAAGAATGTTAGCCACCAAACAGAGAGGAGAGGCAGTAATACTATTAAATATTATTTTTAAATATCTTCAAAAATCTAATATACAAAATTGTTGCGCCGGCCCTGGGTTTTTTTGACATATCGTTATCATAAACTGTGTTTAAATCACAGAGTACAGTAATAATTCTTTAAAGTTTAAATTATCATTATCATATAATATAGACTAAGCTTTATGCTGTCGGTTTTGCTACTTTGTCAGTCCGTCTATATGTTACGGTACCTGTAGTAACAAAACGGAAGTAACATATTGAGACCTACTTTCATTCGAAAAAATGTAACAATTCAATTTCAATTCTAAATAAATAAAAACAAAAATATTTTAAGATTCGTCTGAAAATTACGTATACTCGTATGATATTCATTTAGAAAAATGTGTTCTATAGTAGGATATACTAGAATAACAAACCTGACCATGAATTTTTCTTCGGTTCAGCCGGTTGCACAAACCTTCGCCTACCGCCGAAAGGAGACAAAGTAAATGTAAGTTTTTTAAATAGCCGTCATTTACTCTCGACGTTGTCATTTTTTTCAATAAAAATTAAAATTGTTTGGCAGTTAAACTGTTTAAAACTGTGGTAACAAAATCGAAATGTCCGGAATTTCATAATTTCGGCGACAAGTGACATTATATCATTTTTTTTAAATGTTTAAGTATTTAGCAAAACTGGACCCAAGAAGCTGTTAAATAACAAAACAAGTCAAGGGAAAACCTAGACTAAGAGCAGAATAATTTGACTTAAATTGTGTCATCCAACCTGGGGACATACAAGAAAATGAGGATTCCCTTTAATAAATATTTTTTTACAAAAAAATGGTTGTTCTATATCATTTGAATTTATAATAATGAAAAAGTATGGAAGTTTGTTTACTAACTACAAAATAAATCAACTTAATTAATTATAACCACTTGAAATGAGAAATATATGATTCGTCGGGACATGCTAAAATGACTGTTGTGCTCTATTTTTGAAATCTGCCTTCCTACCATGCAGCTCGTAAAAAGAGACCATAGGCTTACTAAACTTTAGTCAAAGTTTCAGTTGTTTCCTCTTCTAAATCATTTTTACTTTTACAATTGATGATAAGAGTAGTATCATCTGCAAATAAAATAGAATCATACTTGATAGCATCAGGAAGATCATTAATATAAATTAAAAAAAAGTAATGGCCCTACAATACTACCTTGTGGTACACCGCAGTTATTAAGAAGATAATCCGAAGTATAAATTTTCCACATATTTTTGATATTTGTCTTTGTGTGTATTTGATACTATGTCCTGTTTTATAAATAGCTTTTAAACCATTCTAATGATTTATTTACCTTTAATGCCATATTTTTCAAGTTTAATTAATAAATTTTTTTGTGAAACAAAATCAAATTATTTATACTCATATCTTAAAATACACAGAATGGATACCTTTTATTGTTAAGACAGTCAGTTACTTTTTTTCACCAAATCAAAACATACATATAGTGTAGATCTGCCTTTCCTAAATCATTATTGATTATTCTTTAGTCTGTTAAAATCAAGTAAGTATCTGTAAAGTTTTTCGTACATAATTTTCTCAAATATTTTTGAAATAATTGGAGTTAAAGTTATATAGGTCTATAATTACTTATATCACAAATATCCCCCTTTTTAAACAACGGTTTCACAATAGATTTTTTTAAGCGCTCATGATATTTCCCTTCCAAGAATGATAAGTTATGATAAGATATGGCAAAGAGGTTTTGATATTATAGTTGCAACATTTTTCAAAATATCTGTGCTTATATCGTCGTACCCTGTGGCATTTGTGTTTTTTGGAAACAAAGTATTTAGTCTTAATAAATGAAATTAAAATTGATGATATTAAAATTTACTATGGTCGAACCAATGAGCGACTATTAGTATCTTTAACTATCTACCTAGCCTGCTCATTCAACAATTTAACTGAAGCGCTTTAGTATTTCTAAGCATTGTTATGGAGAAGTCTAGTAAAATTGTGGCAGTGTTTGGTAAAGTTTGCAAGGTTTTTGACGAAATAGGTAATTGAAAAAAACCAAAATATCAAAAATATTTTTTTTGAAAATTCGTATTGTGATTGCATGCTTGTCATTTGTTCTATAAACTCACGCACTACCTCACTAAACGGGCTGCTATTATACATATTTTCATGGGCTTCAACATATTATGTTATTAGAAACCATTTACAAATTTTGTTACTATCGAAATGTTCAACTAAACTGCTAAATAGATTTTATCCTCGCAGTTTTATTTCCTTAGCTTTTGTGGACGTTTATGGAAAATTACTGATTTTTTAGTTTTTATACTTTATCTTTTATAATATATTTTTACTATATCATCGATGCTTGATGGAATTCTATTTTAGAAACAATTTATTCACTACCCTTGTACTTTCCAGATTTTTTATGTGATAAACCACGATGAATAATAGCTTTCGGATATTATAAAACAAAACTTTTATCGTTGTCTTCGGTCGGGGTGTAGCCCTACGGCCAATATTCTTAACCTATCTTCAGATAGAGATAGGCCTACTAGAGTTTTGTTGCTTAGTTGTTTTTGATAATGATTGAAACAGAAAAATGGTTGCAAAAAAGCACAATCTTTGATAAGTTATTAATATTTTCTGTTAATGTGCAAGTTAGCGGATACATTTCGGAACGAATAATGACGCTATCACCGTTGTATCAGGCTACCCTACTCTTTTCTATGATAATGGAAAGCTTGTTTGCTTTCCATTATCATAGAAAAGAGTAAGCAGACGAATTTCCTGATGGTAAGAAATTTACTCCGCCTAGAGACACCAAAAGTGGTAATGGTGCGTTGCCTATCTAAGACCGGGATGTTAGGCCCAGAGCAAAAGTAAGTTTACCAGCTACCTTACCCTCCGAACCGGAACATGTCAATTGTCAACGGCAAGCGTTAGACGGTATGGTGGCAGGAATAAGTAAGACGGTGGTACCATTCCAGGCGAGTCGCTGCAAAACTCCACAACCTAGTAGAATCTCACGGTGTTAGTGACGGTAAGCCTATGCTCACCTTTTACGAGCTGCCTGGCAGGAAAGCAGATGGTCTATTCTGCAAAGGAGTCCGGACCAACACGGGGAAAAGTCAACTCAAGTAATTTACTGCTCTTGTGGTCTTATTGGTAATGATCCATAGATATTTAATTTGGCATTGTTACGTCTAAACAACGCGTGTTATTATTATAAAACTAACAGTCATTCAACTGATAACATTTATCTTGAGCCTTAAATTTATTTTGATAAAATATCTTGCGTTTTAATTAATAATAAATGTAGAACGATAAGTTGAAAAAACATATAGTGCATACATAGTTATCGTACACGTACAGTATAAGTATGATACAGTATAGAAACTAAACCTATTTGATAAAATAAATACCTACTACGCTCTATTTAAACCACAGGGTTGTCACTTTTAATGTTTTAGACATATTTTTTTACGTAATGTAAAAGGAGTTCTGACATTAGTATTCAATCTTATTGTAATAAGGAATTAAATTTAATTAAAACAAAAAACATATATACACATATACACTGCGGTATATGTACACTGCGGTGATATATACTAACATATAACTGAAATATTACACACGTACGGGTTAAATTGATAACCTAAAACCGTAAACTAAATTAATTAGTTTTGTAACCTGAAATGTTAATTTACGAATATGTACAGCTACCCTTTGTATATTACTAAATCATTCTTACCTTTCAAATCAGTAGACCAGCTATACTCTAAGTGTGTTCCGCGAAACCCTAGGGTTCCATGATACCTCCGTCGGGCTTCCGCAAGAATTTTGAAAAAAAAATCAAAACACCTCTCTCTAGTCGCTCCGCGGCTGCGCGGACTCCGCGCAATATCTCATAAGTTTGGTATCAACAATGTTATACTTGTAAGTACAACCCGTTCGCTCTAAGTTTGCTCTAAGGTCTGTGGAATGCGCGTACCTTCTCCCACGTGACAACAAAATTTACAATGTATCATAGTTTTAACTAAATATGTACGTAGACAATTTTTATTGTTACAATTAAATAAAAAATATTTTTATGTTATGTTTTGCTGACGCTACTTTTCGGACGTCATACCTATCGCCAGCGGCAAACTTAAAGCGAGCGGGAAGTATACTTGTGAGTGCGCAGTCTCTTTGATAAAAGCCGCCTCTGAATTAGACGCTATAGTTGTCAACAAGCGACTTTCGACTTTAACTTCAAATGATAAAGTCGATATTGTTTACAACGCAATTTTTAAATTTCTGTCTTTGTTTTTGCTTTTTGTTTATCAAAGATGCCGACTCGAGTATTTTCGAGAATATTTAAGATCGAGTCTAGGACTAAGGTGTTACGTGTGTCAGTTGACGATTAGCGTTAGGAGTGGGCGATACAAATCGTATATAGATATTGAAACGTATATACCAATATCGTAATATCCGATATCGATGCGTATCAAAACTATATATTTTCCGAAACCCTATATTATTGAATCGTAGCGATACGCTCGGTTCGGTATCTGGATAGGATATCAAATCAAACCGTATCGCCTCGCAATACGGTCTACAAACGAACAGATGATACGATACCTATACGACGAGTAGAACCGAACCGATGCAGGAAGGAGGACGCTTGCGCGGGCGACTGAAAGGATTGTTTGTGGGCGAGTGAAATAGCAATAGCCGGTCATTTGTAGGATTTCATACTTTAAATATATTAAGACTAAGGTTATTTCTTTACTTTCTCGTGTATTTTGCCATATTTTTAAAATACATTAAACAGTCATTAATAGATATATTTTCTTTGGTAATAGGAATCATTTTCGATTGGAAATTTTTCGGAATTCTTACTGACCTTTGTCCTTGAACTCATAGTTCCGATTCTGGTGTCCGGTGTCCTCTTCTATGATCAATTTCTAATTCTTTCTTATTATTCTATTGATAGATTCAGATTTCGGGGTCTCGAAGCGCGAACAAGTGCAAACAATTTCGCGCCTAACTACGCTGACCAACCGCGAGGCTCGGGTTCGATTCCAGACGGGGGCAGGCATTTGTGTGATGAACATTTTAGATATCTGCATTTCCGGGTCTGGGTGTACCTATATTAAATGTATTCTGTGTCTATTTAAGTATTTCTGTGTATTAGAATCGTTGACTAATACCTACCTATAACACAAGCATATACCTAATTAGCTTGTTTTGGAGTTAGATTCAATTTCTGTAACTTTTCTAGAGATATTTATTTGTTTATTTATTATAGGTTACAGATATTAGTTATGTTATTTGTTAGGTACCTACCTACCTATACTAAGTTGTAGATAAATAGTTAAGTGTTGTGATTTTGTATCATAATATTCAAAATGTTAGTTAGTTTATAAGGTTTATTAGATTTATCTCAGTTACTAATTGATAAAACATTCCGAAATGTCTCGTGTGAATTCAAGTAGGTACCTAGGTACCTGCCTTTTGGGATTATTTTGATAAAACAAATACTGAAGACAAAAAGGCCAAATGTCGAGTTTGTGGTGATTCGTATACCTACCTGGTTACAAAGGCACTACCGGAAATTTGAAAGCCCACTTGAAAATAAGTACAGGAAATAAGTGCGACTTTAGTTGTAGGCTCAACAACATCAACGACATCAGCAGCGACTACTTCGATGGCGACTATAAGTACGACAATGACCCTGACGCCGACACCAACTCCATCCATATCCACGGGTACGCGACAGTAAACAATACAAGTACATAATTGGACCTGCCGTACTCCCATCATGACCTGCACCTGACACACTCCTGCTATGAGTGTGAATTGCGCTGAAAACAGTCAAATTGACTAATCAGTTACGAACTGATCTATCTCATTCCAAACACATGCAGCCAGTCCTAAGCCTGCTAGAAGTATGAAGGAAAGTTCATTGACATCGATATTGTATAGTTTATTTACGCATTTTGCTTGTAAATAGGTAGTAGGTAGGTACCAAATAGGTATATTTTTTATGCAAAACTTACTAAAACAAATACCTATTTCTGTAAATATTACTTTATTTTATTTGTAAAAGTATCCATTAAATATCTGTAATACACTCAATGTGCCTACGTACCAAATCCAGATAGATTTTAATATATTAAATTACAATGATATCATGTTATGATACAGTTTTAGCTAACATCGTCTTATAGGTTTGATGTTACTAAATTCAGACCGATTCACCAATATATAGTTTCAGAAAATATATAGTTTCAGAATCCGATACCGGATATCAATATATAGTTTCGATTCGATATCTTAAAAACCCTATATTACACACTCCTAACAAACTCGAACTAGGTAAGTAAATAATTTCACCATTTCAGGGCTATGATTTGTTTACTTAAGATTATGTTTTGTACATACAATTTTTTGTCAAAGTTTTATGATTGGGGGAAAGGTACTTTCAAGCTAAAGCATTAGCCACCGAATTTCTTCTTTTTCTTTCTTATCTCCTTAGATTGTTTTAATCGAAATCAATAAAAAAACTTACAATAATAATAAATAAATAAATATCCCCGGACAAGTTACACAAAATGAATCTAACCCCAAAGTAAGCAGATTTTAAGCTTGTGTCATGGGTGCTAGTCAACGATACTATTACATACCTAGAAATACTTAAATACTTAGATACCAGAATATATGTAATGAACAGCCAGATCCGGAAATGCAAACAATTAAATCTTCATCACACAAATGCCTGCCCCCGTCGAGAGTCGAACCCGAGCCTCGCAGTTAGTTGATGTAGGCGTCAACGCTAGCCACTCGACCTTTACGGTGCTTTTTTAAGTAAGAGTACAAAATGTCACTAATCGATTCCAATTTCCATGAATCGAGATTCAAGAGTAACCCTAGTGGTTCTCCTAATAAGCAATTTCTATTAACTGCTTCTTCTATTAACCCTTGGGCACAGAACACCACAATGGTGGGCACCATTCGTCGTACCTGACGTCGTAGCACCATTATTGGGTGTCATCCATTCAAGTCAAGTAAATCCATTTGTAACC
>NJDD01004075.1:176972-203312 GCA_002245505.1 Calephelis nemesis
TTGTCTAGAGACACAGGACAGACAATGAACATTGATCTGGGGGGTTACCATAAGCTCTTAAAACAGTACTATTTCAACAATACTAATTGTCAGTCGAGAAAGACAACCTTATGACGTATACCATAAAGTTGCTTAAAAAGGCAGACATTTAGCAAGATCGAAATAATTCTGCTTTAAGCGTTCATGGTAGGGCCCCTGATCTGATCTGTATTTCAAGGTCCAGACCCTGACATTCTTTTTTAAAATTCTTAAAAATCGGAAGACTTATTTTAATAACATTATCCACTCTTTGAAACCATTGTACTATTTTGTTAATACCCACTAAAATTTCTCGTTTTGATTCTTTACGTTTCTTACTCTGGATTGTGGTGACTTAAGTTTTATTGAACTTAGGAAGAACAAATTGAATAAACTTGAATGCCATAATGTACGTATCAGATTCATATTTGGTTTGAGCAAGTGTCATGTGAGTCATGTATCATAATTGATGTCAGGTCAGATTTCCTGTTTTACTTTATTGATATGCTACTGTTCTCTCTCTCTCTCTCTTTTGCTGTGAGTTGTTTGTCCAAAATCGACAGGTTATTAAAAATATAAATTTCTATTTCTTGAATAATATTCATCTATAAGGGCCATAACTCACCGGGACTTTTAAAAAAATATAGAAAAGGGCTCCAGGTAGTAAAAATTTACCTTCCGTACTTAAGTACCTATTTCACACAACTTCTAAACGCTAAACCGATTGGGTTGAAATTTTATATGGGTATTTCAATGGGTTCCTTTATGTTTTAAAATATACTTGGACCCGGTAGGTAGAGCTGCTGTCGGTATATTATCAATACATATAATAAATCTGTAGAAGGGTCAATTCTGAACTTCTCATTGAAAATATTTAAAAAATAAATAGCAGGAGGTGTGGTGTTACTGGATCGATACCAAACCCAAATATGTGATTTTTTTTTTGTCTGTCTGTCTGTCTGTCTGTATGTTCAGGCATCTCATGAAAACTAAGGGCTCGATTTCGATGAAACTTGGTATAATTATACCTTATTATCCTGGGCATAAAATGAGATACTTTTAATCCCGGAAAAATATGTAGAAAAATATTAATTTTAATTTTTCAGTTTTATCACGCGAAGACCGATATCCGCGCGGACGGAGTCGCGGGCAGCAAGTCTTTACTATAATGTAAAAGGGGAACGATTTAATTGTTTGTATTTAATAGACTCCGCAACTACTGGAACAATTTTATAAAATGTTTTACCATTATAAATACCCAGACATTATCGCTGATGAACATAGGCTACGGTATTTCTATGAAAAAATAAAAAAATTTGTCCACCCGTGCGAAGCCGGGGTGGACTGCTAGTATGAAATATATTGATGATAATTAATATAATTACCTTAATTTGATTACATAGTACCATTAATCGCGGCGATGGCTGGGCATGGTGCAAAAAAAATTCCTCTCGAACTAAAGAACGTGAGTCCTGAAGAAACTAAAGAAATACTGGATTTTCTAAACGGTAATTTGCTATACTGCTTAGTGATAGCTACTCCTTTATTAATTTATTATTTTTGACTGTTCTAGCGTAGGCGTAATTATAGATTGCTGGATTATATTAGTGCGGACAGCTGCAAAGATTCGCCCAAATTAATACCACTTTGAGTGGATCTAGGTGACTGTCCAGTTCAACTTCAAAGGTTTCTGTCAATAATTAATGTCAATGTTTTTGTTAATTAATATAAAATAAATAAAAAATAATATATATAAATAAAAAATAATAAATATGAACAAAAAATAATTAATGTTAACGTCAATGTTGTTCGTCGTGCTCAGTCTTAGAGATAAATCATAAATTTTCTTTAGCAAGAGACTTAACAAATCCAGCCTTTGGTTATTGTAACGAAAAATGAGAAATAAATCGTAAGTTGAGTTTATGGGATTTTGATTTATGGAATAAATGAAAAACATCCGTTTTTTCAATCTCAAAAATACCGCTTCTCTAGTTGTTGCTAATAATATTTGGTTTGGAAATGTTCTGTTATGATTAAGAACATTAACAAGCCGATTTGACGACCTTCACACTGTCTAGCATTGACAGTTGATAAGAAAAAAAAATTAACAGTAAATGGAAAGTTTATAATCTTTACATTAAACGTATCGCCTCTGTGTTCTAGCGGTTCAGGTGTTGGACTTGACTGCATGTGGTCTCGGGTTCGAATCCCGGGTCGGACAACAAAAAGAAAATTGGGTTTTTCCAATTTTCTAATAAATATAAAATAAATTCGCTCGGGAGACGTGCCCGGTTGGCGATAGGCTTGCCACCTTTACAACATTGTGTTTATTTCCGTAAAACATTATTTTTTAATTTTTCTGTTTCAGGTGAAGCACAAGATTTCGTGCGCGTGGGACCAAATGGCTACTTCTTACCGAAAGGCTACGAAATTAACGCCGAAGACATTTACAACCTCCCTCTCAGATATGACGATGTTTTCGTCACGTCCTTCCCTAGATCTGGTTTGTATACGTGTGTTCATTTTAAACCATTAACTAATTTCCAGAAATTTAAGACAGATAGTAGAGTTTTGTAGTTTACCGTGGCTACTGCCGCACTGACTGCGGTAGCTGACCTCAGATTTGCAACTCAACATTGTCACAAAACAATTATGCAACAGTATGAAAACTAACAACGTACGAAAAAGGCACGTTTACAAAAACATGGGCATGGATGAGGTCCCTAAGCGATTTTTGTGGTGCCGTGTTGTCGAGTGTAGGGTCAAAATGTAAGGGTAGGTACGTTCCGCTATCTTTTTTAAATGCCACGAGCGCTTCCCATCTCTTTTGCCGGTTAATCCCCGCAAATATTTTGCCATTCCATTATCTACTGATATTATTGTAAATTACGTAGTTATTTCTATTCGATTAATAAAAAAAATGTAATAGAAAAACATGACGACTCTATAGTTTCAACATAGTGTAAGTTAGTATTTTGAGGAGATTTTGGCACCATCGAGAAAGAAGATGGTTGCAGTTTTTTTGTAATTACTTATTAAATTTTGTGTATGTGATACATAGAACATGGACATGGAAGCATGACCTGTCCGAGGAAGGGGCAAATTAAGAAACATAACAATAAGTATTTTGACATTTAGGCCTAGTTTCCATACTGTTTCACATATTTTATACTGTGTGATTGTAGGTACATGTAATGATTAACCATCACTTGAATTTCTTACCATCAGGAAATTGCTTGCCTTCCAATTCTAAGAAATCTTCGACAGAAGTAGGTCCCATTGCCACAAAGCCTGAATCTGTTTATGGAGTCTAGGGCAAGTCGAGAAAAATACTCAATTTTTAGAATTAGAAACCATCTCAATCTTTGTCATATTATCATCATCTTTAAATAAAAAAAACAATCAAAATCGGTTTTGTTACTGGCCGAGAAAACGCGTAATAAAAACACAGAGACGAATATAGAACCTATACCTACCTATTATCGTCGGCACTTGATGGAATTTCATTGTATACACACTTTTTTTAAGCAAACACTTGTACTTATCCACTATACACTTTATGTAATACCTACTTTTTATTACTCTTTAGCCAACCGGTTTCACGTTTAATGGCATCATCAGGGCTTTGAAAAGATAACTATCTTTTTACATCATGCTGTAAAAAGTGATACCGGTTGGCTATAAAGTAACGAAAAGCGTTAAATGAAATGTATAGTTAATAAGTACAAGAGTTTACTTTAAAAAAGTGTGAATGTGGAACCACCTTTTTAGAGTCTGTTATTAATTATCATGTTCACCTCCTCCACATTTCGTTTGTCGCATTTTTTTTGTTTTAGAATACAATAGGTAAACTTTACATTTTTATTTACTTAGGTACAACATGGACGCAAGAACTTGTATGGTTGCTGATGAATGACTTTGATTTTAAAAAAGCTAGATCTGTATCATTACCTGATAGATTTCCATTTTTAGAGTGAGTAATTATTTTTTTAATATACCTTTATTGTTATTAATTTAAATGTTGATTCAAATACTTACACATTTTATTTTACATTAATTTTAATGATTCAGATTAATTAATATTAGTGATTATATAAAAAATACTGAGCTGTATATAAAAAATTGTAGACAAAACACTAAGAGTACAGTCCGTACATCCAAGTCTTTTATTTAGATCGAGCTAGTTTTAAAGAACACTACCGCATGTGTGTTGGATTTTAAATTCAAAATATATTTTTTTTACCATCAACACAACAGTTTATAATTTTACTAAAATTGAATTCTGTTTAAATTTACACGAAAGAATAACATTATTTATCATTACTTTTTATTGTACTGTTATATTATATACATACTTACTGACCCTGTGAACTATATAGTGCCTTAATTTAGTGATATACGGACATCAGCGCCACCTACTGGGTCTATATACATTTTCAAACCATCCCGGAGGCTACTGAAATATAGGTACATATTAAATTTAAACCAAACCGCTTAAAATGAGTTCCATAACAAGCACATATTATAAAATACTAGCGGCCTGCCCCGGCTTCACACGGTTATACATGTAAACCTTCCTCTTCAATCACTTTATCTATTGAAATACCGCATCAAAATCCGTTGTGTAGTTTTAAAATTTTAAGCATACAAAGAGACATAGACACAAAGGAAGCGACCTTGTATTATACCATGTAGTGTTACCTATAAAATAAAAATATGTATAGGTATTACATATGCATAGAAGAATTACATACATTAAGATTTCCTTGTAAGTTAGTCAAATGAAAACAAATTAAAAATACTAAAAAAAACAAACGGTATTTTACTACTAAACCGTGGTCTCTCAGTAATCAAGGTTACAAATAAAAAACTTAACATAATGCACCAAAACTACTAACTTGATTAAATATATCATTATTAAACAAGCGTAGCAACATTAACGGCCGGATTCGATAAACTATCTAAAACAAGAGTAAGTGTTACTATAATTCGCTTACCAAGCAATTACTGCTATTTTCCATTAACAAAAATAGCTTAGCTAGTAGACCTTCTTATATCCTTATAGCCTATCTTTAACTGTAGATAGGTAAATTAAATAATCTATATAGTAATACGTGATGCCAAAACTTTGAACCCCTTTTTACGAAAGTTGCGCAGACGGAGGAAAATAAAATTTGGCACACTTATAGTTTCTGTGTAGGAAAAGTGCAGAACGATAATATTTTTCAATAATGATGCTTATAAAGTACATTAAATCAATAAATAAAACATGTTACACACATACACATACAAATATATTAATGACTAGCGGCCCGCCCCGGCTTCGCACGTGTATAAAATATACACGTAAACCTTCCTCTTCAATCACTTTATCTATTAAAAAAACCGAATTAAAATCCGTTGCGTAGTTTTAAAGAGAAGAAAGAAAGCACACAAAGGGACAGAGAAAGCGACTTCGTTTTACACTATGTAGTGATATACACACACTAATTAAGTTATTAAAATATCTAACAAATTATTTTTATGCATTTACCAGGAAAAAGTATTTATTGTTTTGTGACCTCCAACTTCGACGTTGGCAGAATCACTTTGCCTTTGACCCCTAAAATCCCAAAAAAATTGAATGTAATACCACAGATAGAGAATTGTGACGAAAATAAAAACCAGTTTTCCGAAAATAATTTGAGTTATTTTTTCTAGTTTAATATTTGAGACGACTATAAAGCAAAAATTACATCAAATATGTTTAATTATTTGTAAGTATTTTGGAAAAGAACTTTTGATAACGAGTACATAAATAGTTCCGAAATCAATTTTAATTTGAGCATTAATTCAGTAAATTTACTCGATTTGGCCGCGTCCGCTGCGTAGAGAGCTGACCAAAGAGTAAAGTAATAATAGAGAAAGAGCCGACCGCGCGAATAAGCCGCGCGGCAACCTGCTTCATAGATATGCACCCCCTGTGGTTTCGCCATGCGAGTCGTGCGACACATATCGGCCGGCGGCCATCATTCATTTTACATCACACGACACCGTCGCCTCCGGTCTCGGCGACGAAGACCTCTCTTGCGCCCGGCGCCTAACGCCGGGCAAAGAGCCGCCAATATTCCTCCTTCCAATCCACCCAGTAACCAGAACGCAGCACCAAGTCGAGGTACGGTCTCCCGGGAGACAACCCTTGTTGCTGGCGTTGTAGGGAACAGCCCAATCCATCTAAATAATGATGTCTCGGGCTGAGCACTCTGCTCGGCCCACAAAGCTCGGTGAAGTTGCATAAAATCGCGAGATTAGCAACAATTTAGTCATTCAAAAAAAAAAAAAAACATTCATTTTAATACCAATTACAATTTTAAATTCGTAAAATCTTTTGAGTGAATTGTCCGATTGGAATCTTGGACTTTGATCTTCTTCGATCGATCTTGGATCGATGGACAATCTTGCTGAATAAATAGTTTATTTAAATAAGGATTAGTATTTGACGATAACATGATCAATAAACATTGGCTAATAATTTTAATTACTTTCATTTTATGGAAAAGTGGTTATAATGGCTAAAATATAAATGTTTGGTTTATACTATCGCGGACTTTTTTGTAGGCATTATTGAGTTCTACAACTTTTCTATAGGGCTTAACCTAACCATCTCTAACCATTTAGACAGCGTTCGCGAAAATCTTTAACGTACGGCAGTTTTTTCGTTGACTTACTCCACAATTTTCACTACCACGAAAAATCCTATCTATTTTCCGGGATAAAATATAGCCTATACGGATTCGGAAAAATCCTCTAAGTAATGGTAAAAGAAATTTTAAAATCGGTCCAGTAGTTTTTGAGCCTATTCAATACAAACCTACCGAAATACAAAGGTTTCCTCTTTATAATATTAAGTATAGATAACGTTAAGATCACAGATGGCGCACTAAAAAGTTTGGAAAAAAATAGTTGGCCTTGAAAAATGAAGATGGCGTTCTTATCAACAAGATATCAAAATGTATGACCACTAGTAGGTAAATTAAAACTTAATATATGTAATCCTTTTGTACGAATATAATATCTTTAGAAATCGTTTTCAATAGAAAACGGTCGAAAGTGGTCCTGTAACGATTCGTATGGATTGGTACTACTGTCTTACTTATCCCTGTCATCATAAGAGTTCTTGCCGTTGTCATATTCCGATTTGGAATATAGTATTATCTTATTTACAAGAGATGTAGAGTCCTAGTCTCATGTTGACCACACACGGGTATCGTCTTGGATTTCTACTAAGAGACGTTTACTTTCTTATCATCAGAAGATATGCCTACTTATTTGCTTTCACAGGAAAGAAGCAGACAGGTCCCCACAATATAAATATAGAAAGATTTCACAATATCTAAGATTGTGAAACAAAATATTTTCAGCATATCATTATTTCGTGATGGAAATCTCAGTCATTCACCAGAGGGAAAGTCAAATGAAACAGTAAAAGGAATGAAAGGTAGGAAAGGAATGACAGTCCAACAAATACGTGAGATGCCATCTCCAAGGTTCATCAAAACCCACCTACCGCTCTCGCTACTTCCACCGACACTGTTGGACACAACAAAGGTAAAATAAATTAATATAAATTAATAATTAAATGCAAAAACCGACTCCATCTATTTCATTAGGTACCACGTCGCGATTTGATAATACTTTTTTCGAAAAACAGCAAACTCATTACGTGTTTTATTTTCAATTTTTAACCGAGTTCAAAAAAAAGGAGAAGGTTCTCAATTCGTTTCGAATAGTTTCAAGTTGGTCCCATAAAAAATTTGGTGCAGATAGGACCATTAGTTTTTTTATTTTGTGAGCATTTTTTACCTATTTTAACCTATGCCGATAACTATTTTTGTTAAATGTTCCCCGTGTTGGTCCGGGCTCCTTTGTAGAATAGACCATCTGCCTTCCTGTGCCAGGCAGCTCGTAAAAGGCGAGCATAGGCTACTGTCACTAACACCGTGACATCTGACTAGGTGGTAGAGTTTTGCAGCGACTCACCCGGAATGGTACCACCGCCTTACCTATTCCTGCCGCCATAACGTCATGACGTGTTCCGGTTCGGAGGGTAAGGTAGCCGGTAAACTTACTTTTGCTCGAGGCCTAACATCCCGACCTCAGGTTGGCAACGCACCATTACCAAATTTGGTGTCTCTAGGCGGCGTGAATTTCTTACCATCAGGAAATCCGTCTGCTTGTTTGCCTTCCTATAAAATAAAAAAATAAAATTAAACAGATCAGCAATAAACTAAAAAGTATTAAATCAAACCTGTTAGTAAATAGCACATATAAGTAATAGGTAGTATATAACTAAATATGTATTAAATCTTTATTATTTTATTCTTTATACATTTTATTTATTTATATTATTTATAATTAGTTTATATTAACGTGACTAGAGATAACATTCTGTAACGGATTCAAATAATCGTGGTACATTATATCATAGGTCAGCGAACAAGCATATGAGTCTTCTGATGGTAAGAAACAACCGGGGTCTATAGACGGGGTCTGTCCAGCGGCGACGATGATAGCCTATGGTATAAGTCTACCTTTATATATGGTACCTATAGCTTAGGTGCGGCGGCGGTATGGCGACAGAAATGTGTAAGGCGGTGGATCCCTACTCGGGCAAGTTGCTGTCACAGCACTCTACCTCCATTAATTCTATTACTCTAATGATGATCGCTAGGGGTATGGGCACGACCATCCCTATTGCTTATTTAAAGACATTCTAGACAGTTGTAAAAACACGCCTTCGTCGAAAGGCGTGTCTTTCCCCGAGGTGGTTTGGACTCCTTTGTAGAATATACCATCTGCCTTTTTACCAGGCAGCTCGTAAAAGGCGAGCATAGACTTACCGTCACTAACATCTTGACAGCTGACTATGTAGTACCACCGCCTTACCTATTCCTGCCGCCTTATTGCAATGCTTGCCGTTTTGGTGTTTCAGTTCGGAGGGTATGGTAGCCGGAAAAGTTTCTTTTGCTCTAAGCCTAACATCCCGGCCTCAGGTTAGCAACGCACTATTGCCACTTTTGATATTTCTAGGCGCGAATTTCTTACCAATAAAAAATATCTGCTTGTTTGCCTTCCATTATCATAAAAAAAGTAACCTAGTAGGAAACTTTGTTGCTATCTTTCAAAATTTAATTGGATTAAATGATCATTCAGATGAACGAAATGCAAGCAAACTTAAATATTAAAATGTGTATTAAAGCTCATAATATTACTCCGAGCGCTTTTTACTGACTTAACCAATATTTACTAGAAATTCAAATATTATAAGGAAACTGCGCCAATCTTTCCTCTTGATCCCACCAAAACTTTCCTATATGACTTATTGCTCATAATCAGTTTTCGTAAATAGGTTATCCACATTGCTCGAAATGTGAGAGATGTGATTCTGTCTTTCTACTACCACAACGTGCTGATGATGATTGCGGCTCCAAATACAAATTTTAAGGAATACGTCAAATATTTTATCAGCAATAAATGTAAGTACTAGTGTATTTTCATAATTATTTACCGTTATTAGCAGGCCTTACATTATTTTTCTCTATAATATATTATTAGCAGATCCGGAGACGCGTTGGTTGGTTTTTAATATACAATATATGTTATATAAGCTATCCTATCTTTCAAGTTGGATTAAACTGGTGTGCAAATTTGATTGAAATCGCTTACGTAGTGATGATTTCAAACATTTTTGTGAATACTCTTAATGATAATTGATGATTGAATTGTGGATTTTTAAATACTCGGTACGGCAACGGTCATGCCAACTGCGGTTGGAATCTAAATTTTGGTAGTTTTCTGTTCGGTATTAAGAGTAAAGTAAAAACTCTTTGACGATTTCTGAAACCTAGGGAAACTACCGCTATCTGGTGACTGATTAAATGAAATAATTGTGTCTGTGTGAGTATATATTATATTTACACATAAACACTAAGAAGAACTTTTTTTATTTTCGTTAAATTGTAAGGCTACGCCATAGGCTACGCGCGCACTGGTGACTTTATTTTGACTGTGCACCCATTGGTTCAATGCTTTCAACGAGGATAGTCGTGTTTTTGTAGATAATTGACTTTAAATACGTAATTTGAGAAATTGCTAGTTATATTCAAAAATACTGATGCAGTAGTTTGAAGTAGTAATAGTTTAAGCATTTAAATAGAACCGTTGCAGTAGTTTAGGAGTTCATCGCGGACAAACAACCTGATGCTTAAGTTACATCAACATATTATGATAATCAGTTTTTAACACCTTTACCTGATACCCTTGATAATAACAACTTTTTAACACACTTATTCCGCAAATAAATATTTTTCATTTTTATTGCCTGTTCTCCTTGTTGATCCAGGTATAGATTAGATGAGGTTCTTTCCTAAATGACAGCGCGTAAGAGGTGAGGATCAGTTAAATAGTTAATTTCCAGCCGGGCTACTATGGTACAGTTCTGTGCAGCAACTTTCACGGGTGCAGTTCACCGCCATACCTGTTTATCATGGTTGTTACCTGTTTCTTACTATCAGAAAAGTCGCGAGCTTATTCGCTATCTAGGAACATCTATAAAAATTAATATGAAGAAAAGTATTACATTGCCCTGACATTTGCCATTTACGTTGCCAGTTACCTACTAACCGAAACGCGACTACTAACGAAAACAACGAAATTGTATTGCACACATTAGGTATAAGTTTTCAAAGAAAAATCTTCTCTTAAAAATGCTCATTTTGTGACGGCATATTGGCTTTTTTTTAACCGACCCTAAGAAGGAGTACCTAGTCTATCAATACGACTTTGTAACACGATTACGAACTGATATTGATTATTCTTTTTTTGGAAAGATAGGTCATAATTTCGATGTTGTTCCATACAAATTTAATCATGATCCCACAAGATCTTTCGAAAAATAATATCAAATTGCAACGTGTTGAAGAAGTAATTGAAGTCGATTTTTTTGCAGATTTTAGTTACATTTCTGTATTTATGTATACATATTATTATACATAATAAAAGTAAAAGTAGGAAGGCCGACCTTACGTTACCCCGTGCAGATGTGAGGAACAACTGGGACACATGCTAAGATGATAATGAGCCACAATACCATATAGGTATCTCCATAGGTACGTGCCTAATTGTTAAGTAAATGGTTGTGGTAAATTTTCAGGCTTCTGGACACCATATTTTAAGAACGTACTCGAGTCATGGAAAAATCGTCGTCATCCCAACATGTTATTTTTATTCTACGAGGAATTATCCAAGGTACTCGTATCTAGCACAATATATAATCTGGGCAGTGTGCGATTAAATATTAAATCTAATAATTTTTCAATAAACTGAAGATCCAAATAAATGAAAAAACACTTGTACAGTGATACGCAAAACAGTACAAGCGTTTTTTACAGTATGTAAACACTTGTACAGTGATACGCAAAACAGTACAAGCGTTTTTTTCATTTAAAGATATGAATATTTGGAAGTTTTATCAAACACCAGCTATGGAAAATATCAAATATGAAGTTCCAAAAAGAAGTTCTTAATTGCAATCTCAAAAGGCGCTTACGTAACTATGTACCTATAATATTTTTTCACAACACGTGAATTAAAATCATATACTGTATCTTCTCTTTTTGTGGTTAATATCTTAAAAAATGTTAAATATTTCAGGATTTGCCTTCATCGATTCGTCGCATCGCAGATTTCCTGGGCAAAGAAGTGACAGAAGAGCAGGTGTTCCAGCTTTGTGAACACTTGAAGTTTGATAACTTCAAGAACAATACAGCCGTCAACATGTCGGAAATGCAAGAAGCAGGAATATTAAATAAGGATGTGGAATTTATTAGAAAAGGTGACATCATATTTATTATCGTATTTGTGATCTAGCGGTCTGCTGTTGGATTGACGTTGATACTTACTCCCGGATCCAACCCGAGGCGGAAAACATAAAGGAAATTTTTTTTTAATTTTCTAATCACTACATAGTATAATACGAAGTCCCTTTGTATGCTTTGTATGCTTTAAAACTACGCAACGCATTTTGATACGTTTTTTTAATAGATAGAGTGATTAAAGAAGTAGATTTATACGTGTATTTCACAACCGTGCAATGCCGGGGTGGGCCGTTAGTTTCTAATAAATATAACACTACCCGGGGTAAGATATGTGCCGATTAGCGATAGGATAGGCATTTATTACATTGTGGGACTCAGTCTCTTCGGCTAGTCGTGGCTGTTCTGGCTATACCTCTGCCTAACTCTTCGGGAATATGGGCGAGAAGCAACTTTCTTTAATAATATAATTATTAATCTAAGGCTTATTCCTATGCCTACCTTACTTAAAATCACGCACGCCCTGCAAACAGGATGCTAGGACAACAGATTCACAAAAAAGGTTCCTAATATCCTACATAAATAACTTCCTAACAAAATGAGTACCTACTTTCCAATTCCATTAACATGATATTATTCGAATTCAATACTTACTTATAATGTAGTCGCCTCTGTGATCCATCGGTCCAATTGTTGGACTTGAGTCGATTTCCGGGTCGGGCAACAAAAAGAAAATCTAGCTTTTCCAATTTGCAAGTAAAAAAAAATGTTGTTCGGGATTGGATGTGTGTCCGGTTGGCGATAGACTTGCCACCTATCACATTGAAGGACTTAGTGTCTTCGGCTAATCGTGAATGCTCTGGTTGTGCCTCTGTCTACCTTTTCGGGGATACGGGGCGTGAAGATTTTTTATAATATAATTATTAGTTTAAGGCTAATTTCTGTGCTTACCTTACTTAAAATCATGCACGCCCCTGCAAACAGGATGTTAGGACAACAGACTCACGAAATAGGTTCTTAATATCCTACCTAAATAACCTAACAAAATGAGTACTTTACTTTATAACTTTCCAATCTCATAAACAAATTATTATTTAAAAATGTTTGACAAGCTTAATTCATTTTACAGGTAAAACTGGTGGATGGCGAGAGCATTTCGATGAGGAACTGATGAAGCTGACAGAAGAATGGATCAGAGATCATCTCAAAGATACAGACTTTCAATTTATAGATGTTTGATGTTTGAATGTTACAAAAAGCATGAAAAATAATTTAAGTAGGTACCAGAAGTTGCCCGCGTCTTCCCTACCCGCATCCTATAAAAGGCCATTTATAGGCGTTACCTAATCGTATTTATTTACACTTAACAACAGACTTTTTTTACAAACTTTTAGAATATTAAAGTATGTATATTAATAAAAATAAATACATGTGCTATGGGTATTCGTCAACGATCAAAAATTTTAAATAACCTTACCTACCTACTAATGCTGACCTGGGGGGGCCTACCATGAACGCTTATGACAGTAATTTTTCCATCTTGCTAAATGTCCGCCCCATGTCCGCCCTTATAAGCAACTTTATAGTATACGTCATATGGTTATCTTTTTCCGATGACAATTAGTATTATTGAAATAATACTGTTTTAAGAGCTTATGGTAACCCTCTAAATCAGGGGGTCTGTTTGATATGAACAAACCAGAGGTTTATCACAGAAAAGCCTACCTTGTCCCGCTAATGGGTTAACTTAAGCCCTATTTTTTAGTTTTTTATCAAAATCGTAAGGGTGCAGTGACCGAATGCTACAGTGACCCACAATCAAATGTTGGTCTGAGATTTACTCACCCAATAGAGAAATAGGGATTTATTCGTTGTTCTGTAACCCGCTGTTGGATTGACATCAGTCACGAGTCACGCCTCACGAACCCTACAATGTATTAGTGTTACACTGTATTATTGTTACACTGTATTAAATGAAGTGTAATAATATTTATCTAAAAACTGATACAAAAATATCTTATTTATGAAAACTACAAATTTAAAGTTAAAGTTGTAATGGGTACCAACGTTTAGTTGTTTCTGTGTGACTACTTAAATCAATTTTTCAACTTAAACCTAATAGTTTAAGTAAACTCAGATTTAACCCTCAAAAGGTGAAGCCTCAGCCTCCTCAGCCTCAGCCTTCTGAAAGCCGATCAAGTGCGAGAAGCGCAAATTCGCTCTTGATCTGTATAGTCCGTTTTCTGCTATTGGGTCCACCCGTTTTCCCACTATGCTGTTTTAACCTTAACCTTTATCACACTTCACCGTCACCTCCGTTCTCGGCGACGAAGAACTATTCTCCTCCCGGCGCCTTACAATACATCCAGATTAGAATTAAGTTTGAAATTTTGTAAACTGAAAAATTATGTGGAACAATTGGATGAGTTTCCAAAAAAACCCGGCTAGCAGCAGAACTGTACCCTAGAAGCCTAGGAACTAAATCCTCTAAAACATTCTTTTTTTTTACATGTCTTTCGTATCAATGTTACCAAACGTAAATATTGCTTTGATTTTAATGAAGGCGTTTCGATAATTTTGTATAATCATCTAGATACCGAAATAGATTTAATAATTTCCCCGTGTTGGTCCGGGCTCCTTTGCAAATTAGACCATCTGCCTTCCTACCAGGCAGCTCGTAAAAGGCGAGCATAGGCATCGTGACATTTGACTAAGTAGGTGGTAGAGTTTCGCAGTGACTTGCCCGGATTGGTACCACCGCCTTACCTATTCCTGCCGCCATAACGTCATGACGTGTTCCGGTTCGGAGGGTAAGGTAGCTGGCAAATTTACTTTTGTTTGAGGCCTAACATCCCAGTCTCAGGTTGGCAACGCACCATTACTACCTTTGGTGTCTCTAGGCGGCGTGAATTTCTTACCATCAGGAAATCCGTCTGCTTGTTTGCCTTCCATTATCATAAAAAAAAGCTTGTGTTAAAATATTTTTTATGAGATTAATAAACTTTTTTCATTTTACAACCTTTTATAACTTGACCGATATGGTTAGGTACTCTCGAATCTCGATGTCATGCCAATAGGAAATTGGAATCGTAAATGTCACTTTAGGCACTTTTGAACACAGTACTAGGGGATTTTTAACATTTAGTGAGTTTTTTTTTTATAGAAGAGGAGGCAAACGAGCAAGTGGGTCACCTAATGGAAAGTGATCACCTCCGCGTACGAACATCCACAACACCAGGAGTATCACAGATGCATTGCCGACCTTTAAGGAATGAGTACGCTGTTTTCTTGAAGGTTCCTAAGTCATAATCGTTCGGGAATAGCGCCCTCGGTAACTGATTCCACAAAGGTGTTATACGGGGTTAAAAATGTCTTCGGAATCGCACAGTTGTAGATCGCCACGCATCAAGATGATGGGCATGATACCTTAAGCTCTGACGCGATGTCCGAAGGTGGAAATCAGCGGCTGGAATTAAACCAAACAACTCCACAGAGCATTCCCCATGATAGATGCGGTAGATAACACTGAGTAATTATGCGTGGTCGCAGCGAAGGATCCACGCATAATTGGCGCAGTCGGTAGGATAGCCAGTAGGTTAGCATAGGCATCTCATATCGACCTATAACTAAAGCCAATAGGCTATTTCGAATACTACGTGTGATCGTAGCAAGGAGGAATAAAGCCATAGATTCCGCCCAATTAAAATCAGTGTCAAAGATACCAGATGATTTGGTGAGTACTTTGAATCTTTCACAGTCCACATCCTTATCATTTTTCCTTAGTTTATAGTTTCTCTTATAACAATTTTTTTTCTACTTTTGATTTTTTTTATTAATTTTTACAAACATTAATCGTTACTTGCAATTTTAAGTGATTTTTTATTTTTGTGTGTGTTAGTTATAAGACTTTTTTTTTAATTGATTCACGTATTATCTTGTTTCGTCTCATTTCATTGGTTTAAATAAATTATCAAAATTTTTCGTCCAAACAAATCGCGTAGCCCTAGCACTAACCCTAGACGTAATAACAGACAGGACACAATCGACGGACATAGGAATTTAAATTTTAGTCCCCCGCTTAACAACTCAACTTTAAAAATGACTGACAAAATGGACATTATATATAAAGCCCTTAGAATCGTACCTGACTTTGACGGAAACCCTCACGTCCTAACACGTTTTATCAACTTGTGTGACCAAATTGTAATTAAATATTTTGACGTAAATGACTTGGAAAATTTATCTCTTTTAAATGGAATCCTTAATAAAATTACCGGGCCTGCCGCGAGACTAATTAACTCTCAAGGTATATCAGATGATTGGAGAGGTATTAGAAGTGCTTTGATAAATAACTTCGCGGACCATCGCGACGAAACCGCCTTATATAACGATTTGTCTATGCAATCGCAAGGCTCTAGCACACCGCAAGAGTTTTACGAGCGCTGCCAGAATTTATACAGTACAATTATTACGTATATAACACTTCACGAGTCATTACCATCCACTATCGAAGCAAAGCGAACGTTATATAAAAACTTGACCTTACAGTGCTATTTACGAGGTCTCAAAGAGCCCCTCGGTTCTCGGATTCGCTGTATGCGACCTGAGACCATAGAGAAAGCCCTCGAATTCATTCAGGAGGAACTAAATGTAATTTACCTACAAAATAGAAATGAGGGAGGACCTAGTAAAAAGGACTGGCAACACAATACCATTTCCAATTATAGTAAGCCTTTTAACGTACCGATCAACTTTAAGCCAATGCCTAACATGCCAGGACCCTCACGTCAATTTCCTGCTCCTCATTATCCACCTCCTACTTGGAAACCACACTTTAACCAACATCACGAAAGGCAACGCCAAGGTCCCACGCGCACTCAACAAATGTTTAGTGCACCCCCACCGAACTACAACCCCCAATCTAATGTGTTCAGAATCCCCAACCGTCCTCAACAAAATCCCCAACCAAACTTTAGGTATGGTGTTCCAAAACCTATGAGTGGTGTTAGTCATTACTCTTATAAACCCTTGCCACCCTCAGGGCATGATTGGCGTAAATTTGGTAATCCACCACCGAGTAATTATTTTAAAACGAGAGAGATGAATTTTAACCAAACACACCCCGAGCAATATTACTACTACCCCGATGACACCCCTGACGACAACCTTAACTATTACTAATATGACTACGAATATGACGAGCTTGACAATTATACAGACTTACCCCCTGAACATACGTACTTCACAAACGAACCACATACGTCTTACGAACCCCCAATTATAGAGGAAGTAAAAAGTGGTTCAGGTGATGATGAAAATTTTCACCAACGCACCATATTAAACAAACCAAAATAGAACTTAACATACAGACACAACGACAACTTCCATACATTCAAGTAACGAATCCCCCGCTTAAATTACTTATTGATACTGGTGCTAATCAATCTTTTATAAGTCCTCAAGCTGTTAATAGATATTTTAGTCATGTACCTTGTAATTATGAACCATTTGAGGTTACAAACGTACATGCAACTACACGCAATGACTTCTCTATAACTTTACCATGCTTCCCTGAAGTTAAAGACGAAAATGACATTAAACTTTTCATTTATAAATTCCATGACTATTTTGACGGACTAATAGGTTTAGACTTACTAGAAAAATGGGAGTCTAAGATTGACTTGAAAAATAGACTTTTAATTACTCAGTTAGCTAAAAACCCTATACAGATGTACGACTCAAGAAACAGTAATTTATACGAAGACATTATACTAGCACAATCATCAAAAATAATAAGAGTCCCTATCAATGTTCACGACGGCGACGCACTCATAAATGAACAGACTATCTCTAACTGCATAATCCGCGAATGCTTAACCGTAGTTAAAAATAACCGAGGTTACTTAGAAGTGACAAATAATAGTCATAATGATATTGTATTTTCCATGGATCGTCCTATTCATGCCGAGATATTTAACATTGAACTAAACGATAACCTTTTAGTATCCGATCGTTCCAAAGAAGTTTTATCACGACTTCGGACGAATCATTTGAATCCCGAAGAGATCGCGAATTTAGAAGCTTTATGTGCAAGATACGCTGATGTGTTTTATCTTGAAGGAGAACCTTTAACGTTCACCAATAGGATCAAACATAAAATTAAGACAACAGACGAAGTTCCTGTACATACGAAAAGTTATCGTTATCCATATATTCATCGACAAGAAGTCAGAGATCAAATACAAAAAATGCTTGATCAAAATATAATAAGACCATCTGACTCTGCTTGGAGCTCTCCCATCTGGATTGTTCCAAAGAAAGCCGACGCATCAGGCAAAACTAAATGGCGTCTTGTCGTTGACTTTAGAAGAGTTAATGAAAAGACGATCGATGATAAATACCCTATCCCCAACATTACGGATGTTTTAGACAAGTTAGGCAGATGCCAGTATTTTACTACCTTAGATTTAGCATCAGGTTTTTACCAAGTAGAAATGGATCCTAGTGATGTACCAAAGACAGCATTTAATGTAGAAAATGGTCATTATGAGTTTTTAAGAATGCCGATGGGTTTAAAAAATTCTCCATCAACTTTTCAGAGAGTTATGGACAATGTGCTTAAAGACCTGCAGAATACAGTGTGTTTAGTGTATTTAGATGACATTATCGTGTTCAGCACGTCCCTTCAGAAACACATGGTAAATTTAGAAAAAGTTTTTGCAAAGTTAAGAGAATCTAACTTTAAAATTCAAATGGATAAGTCTGAATTCTTAAAGTTAGAAACCGAATTCTTAGGCCATGTTATAAGTCAAGACGGAGTTAAACCGAACCCCAATAAAATAAATGCCATTAAGAAATACCCGCTGCCTAAGACACCCACCGAAATAAAACGATTTTTAGGTTTACTTGGTTATTACAGAAAATTTGTCCCCGACTTCGCGAAAATAACAAAACCCCTAACTCAATGTTTAAAGAAAGGCTCAAAAATTAATACCAATGATCCAAACTATATTAAATGTTTCGAGAAATGTAAGACTTTACTAACTAATGATCCAATTCTGCAATATCCTGATTTCTCTAAAGAATTAATTTTAACCACAGACGCTTCAAATTTGGCTATAGGTGCAGTATTGTCTCAAGGACCAATAGGAACAGATAAACCCATAGCATACGCATCCCGTACTCTAAACAGTAGCGAGATTAACTATAGTACCATCGAGAAAGAATTATTCGCAATTGTTTGGGCAACTAAGTATTTCAGACCATACTTATTCGGTAGAAAATTCAAAATTATCACAGATCATAAACCTCTTCAGTGGGTTATGAGTCTGAAAGAGCCTAATTCCCGTCTAACAAGATGGAGATTAAAGTTAAGCGAATACGATTTCACGGTTATATATAAGCAAGGAAAGTATAATACTAATGCAGATGCACTCTCTAGAATAGAAATACATAATGAGGAAATTGAGGATTTAGCATCACTAATTCCTAACCTCTCAGAAATTCTTTCAATAGATAACTCTAGAACAATTACTGCCCCTTACATTCCTAACAATTCGAGTACCATTACTGCTCATACTTCAGAAGAAGACCCTATTTTAAGTATACCTATTTTAGACGAACCTTTAAATAAATTATTTAAGCAAATAGTTTTTAAAATAGTCGGAGATATAAAAAGGAAACCCGTTTTGTCTAAGCCTTTTGATACCCATACGCGAATTGAAATCCAAATTTCCGAAACAAATATTGAAGAAGATATAATTAACGCGATTAGGGAATACGTTAGCCCTAAAATCAAAACAGGTTTGCTTGTTCACCCAACATCCGCAATGTACACTATTATACCTATCTTACAAAATACATTTAAAAGTTCGGCGATGAAACTGGTTTTTACAAAAATTGAACTTGAAAATGTTAAGGAATACCTATGCCAACAGGACATCATTAACAAATATCACGATGGTAAAACCAATCATCGTGGAATTAATGAATGTTTCTTAGCACTTTCAAAGAAATATTACTGGCCGAAAATGAGAGAACACATATCTAAATTTATCAACGAATGTACAATTTGTGGTCAAGCAAAGTATGATCGCAACCCTATTAAACAGCAATTTAAAGTAGTTCCACCCGCCAGTCGCCCTTTTGAATTAGTTCATTTAGATCTTTTCACGGTTCAAACTGAAAAATATCTTACAATAGTCGATTCATTCTCCAAATACGCACAAGCTTATTATCTTAAAGACGGTACCGCATTAAGTGTTGTACAAGCCCTACTTCAATTTTGTACTCATCACGGTGTACCCATTACAATTGTAACTGACAACGGAACCGAATTCATAAATCAACTTTTTGCCGAATTCATAAGGTTGCATAAGATCCAACATCACAAAGTAGCACCGAATGCCCCTAATGAAAATGGAATAGTTGAAAGATTCCATTCTACAATTCTAGATCATCTACGTATATTAAAACTTAAACAAAAAAATGAATCCGTAATAAATCTCATGCCATACGCTCTGTTAGGTTACAATAGTTCAATACATAGTTTCACAAAATGCAGACCATTAGAAATTATAACTGGACATTTTGACCCTAGAGATCTATTTGATCTTGACCTTACGTCATACTTGTTACAACAATATACCATAGATCATAAAGACAGAATGACCAAGACATACGAACTAATTACTAAGATGACAACTGACTCACGTAAAGACATCATGGACAAACGCAATAAAGACAGAGAACCTGAAATAGAATATTCCCCTGACCAACAAGTATACATCCGAAACCCTGTTGCTTCACGACAAAAATTAGCCCCTAGGTACACACAAGACAAAGTCCTAGCAGATTTACCCATAAACATTTATACAAAGAAAAAACGAGGCCCAATAGCTAAAACCCGACTAAAGAGAGTACCTAAAAATACTAAATTGTTACAGGACAGTGACGCTACTACTTCTCCTACTACAAAAAGCCCATGCTCACGAAATAAGACTTGACAGTTTAGATAACGGACCTGGCTTATTACCCTTTAAACTTGGACCCACAAGAATTATTTCCCACTACCATTCGTTTATACAAGACATTAATTTATCAGACTTACAGGACAAAATTATGTTAGTAAACCAACAATTAACTGACATTATGCCGGACCTTAATAACAAAACCGAAAACTTGTACGAACCCCACATAGATTACCTCAAGTATAAAATTAATAACATCTTCGATCAGTTACAAACTTTTGAACTTAACCGTGTTAAAAGAGGAATTATTGACGGGTTAGGATCTGTTATAAAAAGTATAACAGGAAATTTAGATTATATAGACGCACAATGATATAATAGTGCAATTAAGATACTTCAGGAAAATGAAGATAAACTAGCAACAGAACTAAATAATCACGTAAGCTTAGCAAAAGATTGGACTTCGCAGTATACCAAAATTATTAACAAAATGTTGGAAAACCAAAAGAAAATTGAAATATTATTAGGAAAAATACGCAAAACTGAAATAATGAAAGAAAACGACTTAATAAAATACGCACATTTAGCACAAGCATTTTTAATATTAGGAGACAATGTAGATTCAATATCGGAAGAGTTGTTCAAACTAGAAGATGCGCTAGCACTAATAAAAACTAGATATTTTTATTAGTGCTAGCGCATCTTCTAGTTGCATCATTCAATTTTAAGTTTAAGTTCCTTAAAATACATGATAAGTAAGTTAAAACTATTATATGGCAGTGATAAAATTATAGAATTAGAAACTAGGGAGTATTACGATATCATAAAAATCGGATCGTATTACTCAGAGAATAAGATAGTTATAGTTTTCAAATTTCCTATAATATTAAGTAATGTATACGATATGTATAGGTTAGCTATTATTCCCAATAAATATTCCCAAGTCCTTATACCACCTCATCCGTTCCTTGTAGTCCACCAGAAAGATTAAAGGTACATAGAGGCTGAATGCCCGAAGACAAGTAGATGGTATCTTTGTGAAGAGGAATGGAACGCACGAAACAAAACTGGAACAGATTGCATTCAACAGCTCCTTATCTCACAACAAAAAACAGAGTCATGTACCCCAACGCATGTCTCCTTAGGGAAACCAGCCCTTGAAAAACTGGATGATATATATACATTACACGATAGTATTTCCAAATCCAACCAAGATTCATATATCGTGTGAACAAGACCATTATCAAGTACTTCAAGGAAGCTATTTAGCTATAATACCACACCATTGTTTCCTGGAAACTTCCGACTTCACTATTTTAAACACAGAAGACCATCTCAAAGGCCAACCGGTGAAAATAATGAGCCTGCCCGAAGACAAGATAGTATCTAACTTGGATTTACCATCCTTGAAATTAAAAACCTTCAACTTAGAACATCTTCAAGCCGCTAATCAGAGACTATCAAATCAAGACATCATAACTTTGAAACAGCGGGCACGAGCCACGGGACCTGACTCGGCGCAACGTGCATCGGCTGGCGTCACGACCGCGGCTTCTTGCATTAAGTAGTTAGTTTAGGAACGCACTCTTGATCCTCACTTCGGGCAATTGTGACCGTTAGGTTAGCATAGGTTTAGAACATTATTATATTGTAAATTTTATATATTAAAGTTATTAATAAATAAATTGATTTTTTTTGGATCCTTCGCTGCGACCACGCATAATTAGTGACCCAACATCTCTACGCAACGCTAAGGAATAAAGCCTATTAGTATTTGCCCGATCATTGACAATTCGAATTGCTCTACGTTGAATGCGGTCAAAAGGGAGGAGCTGGTACTGTGGAGCCCCTGCCCAGAGTTGAGAACAGTATTCCATATGAGGCCAAATTTACGCTTTATATAGTTGTAAGCGATGGGTCGCTTTACTAAGCACACCAACGAATCCGATATAATAATTTATCGTTTATTATTAAGGCCCCATACTCAGTCAGCCAGAAGAGCCAATCACCGCGCTCACCCGTTCCATGATTACTATGAACAATGGCGCTCTAAAGTAAACGTCTTAAGCGACAAATCACTATTTTTGACACTATAAAAGTAATTTGAACAAAAGTATAAAAACTGAAACACTTATCTTTTAGGTATAGTACTTATCTATGTTTATGTTAAATCTGGTGTCGATATTTTCACAATTGAAGTAGACAGAAAGCAAAAGCTTTCAAAAAAGGGTTAACTTTTTGATTTTTTCTATCGAGCAAAGTGAAATGAATCGTGTTTTGGAAACACTAGTCAAGTAAAGCATATTCATGTTAATCTTGTGTATTTTTGTCAGCAAGATCCATGATTGCTTTGTATGAAAAAAACAGTAAACTGCTGACGTATTTTAGCGTATATGGCCCCTTAACTACATATTGATATGTAAAGTATGTATTAGTAGCTAAAATGACAACCATACGATTCCAATTTCCAATTGGCGTGAATGCCAATTCATCAATCGTGATTCAAGAGTAACCCTACGGATCGCTTATAAGTTCGTTAGTGAATGACGAACCTTGTTAAACCGGTTGAGCTGATTTTTCGGATACATACTTCATTTCAACGACAAAGCAATGTTTGGCAATGTAATGTTGATTGTAATGTTAACAATTGAGCTGATTTGACGTATGAGTTCACAGGAACTCCTAAAATACCCATCATCAGAACTAGAATCAAAGAAAACTTTATTTACGTGGACCATACAAGTCGCACTTGTGAGCGTCGACATTTCTATAAAATACCATTGGATCAGAATCGCGGCCATACACTGAAAAGATCCGGCAAAAGCAATTGAGTGGGCTTGTATTTTTTCAAAACTAATCATAAAATTATAAACAACAAAAAAATACAAATACATCACCTGTGTTGATTCGGGTCTGCTGAATAGAGTAAAAAGCCTCTCTGCCAGGCAACTAGAAAGAGGCGAACACAGGTTAAAATGGTTGTCATTTTCCGACCTTGAAGGTAGGGTACCCGGTAGACTTGCATAATAGGCCTAGCAATTCCGGCCGCAAGATGTATCTGTAAAATCTAATGTGTCTATAACCCACGTCTCTTACTTTATCTAACGTGTCTCTTACCATTAGGAGAGCCGTATGCTTGTACGCTGACTTCTAATATAAAAAACGATGGGTTGCACTCCGGGAATGCCGGCAGAAGTGACAACTTGAACATTAGCGTTGTGCATTTTTGATATATTGGAATAGTTGGGAAATAATTTTGCACGAATTGCTTTAATTATAAGTATGAAAGTACTATCATTTATGTGGTAGAATACGATATTCATTTATTGCGCTATCGTACACAAACATGACAACACGAGCGTTTGCGCAAGCGCCCCGCGCTGTCTTATTCGAGCAAACGCCCCGTGTCGTCTTACGAATTTTCGATCTGACGATTTGACTCGAGTTTAGAAGTTTTTACCCATTCCAACTTCAAAAATCATCTAATCGTATTTAAACTTAATGAATGCCTTATGATTAGTACTTTTCAAGGTCATCGCCGGGAATAGCGCCAGCTTATAAGTAAGTTTTTTTTTAAGTAAAATGTTATCACAAAAATATGTCTATTTGTTAAAAACTTAAGTGAATGTTTTGAATTTGTGCTAAGCCTTTTTCTCTTTGAGTAACAATTACAAACCAACCATAGATAACAATTGGTAGGCGTTCATTGTTTGTGACTTGTGCTTGATTAGAAATCGAGGTCGAAATGTAAATTAACGTGAACGTAGTGAAAGTTAGCGAATTACTGAGTACAAATGATGATAAAAGTATGTGAAAAAATATTTTTTGGGTTCCGTTATCAAATTGGCTCCAGAAGAGCTTCCGTAACAGAGCTCTAAAGATTGTCCGTCTGGCTACACATGATAGCATTACACCCTGTAAAATGGTTTGTCTTCCATTTAAAAAAAAATGAATTTTCCCTGTGATGTATTGAACTGGCATTGGCGTTAAATAAATAAGATTTCAGGTTCGATTTCCAGGTCAGTCATCTCGAAATATGTTTTGTCAATTTTCTAATAAAAACAACGTTGCTTGAGATTGGATAAGTGTCCGGTTGGCTTTTCCACATATTATCATAGACAAATCGTGGGTGTCCTGGTTGTACTTCTGTCTGCTTTCTGGGGCAAACGAACAAAAATGTAACTACTATATTATTCAAAAGGCGTATTTTCAAGATTTTAAAAATAAAACTAATAATACTAACAGCATCTTAAAAGTAAAGTTGACTAAACTGACGAAACGCTACCTTGTACTATTTACATAAGTTTAAATATCAAATTGATCTAAACGTTTAGATTTATTATAAGACTAGTTTACCCGTCACGTTATTTTGTCTTAACTTTGAATTTTTTTTTTATTTTTTTTTAACTTTGAATATTGAATTCAGTTTGGCGCAACATGTATATAAAGAATAAAAGTATTATATTTGCTATGTTTTTTATTCACCTAAATCATATAACACTATAGACTGTTTTTTAATCTCAGAGACTGAATTGACAGATGAAAATGTCAATTTTACAAATAATAATACCTGTGTTTTTGTTGTAGTGCTGTGTGTATGATACCGATTTTTTCAAAACGTGAATTAATGTTGATTTTAGGAAAATGAAATATGTAAATGTTTGATACTTCAACCCTAAATTTATTAGCCACTTTCAACTAACATCGAAAAAGATAACATTATTTCAAAGATTATTTTTTATTTAGGATATCGTAGGTACCTACTTCCGAGGTGGTCCCGTTGCCGAGTCTGGGTCTGCCGATGAATTCGAGTGGAAATCGAGAAAAATACTCAAATTTTGATTTAATTTATTGAAATCGGAGTCAGTTTTTTGCAGTTTACTTTGTTGTAAATTATGTCAACCTTATGCTTATTGTGTACAAGTAATTAATTAATAAACTACTCTTATTTTGTTATATTATGGTGGTAGGTTTGCTTCTGTTGCATCGTTGTTTTACCGTTTTTTTAAACAGTATTGACGATGCTTCTTATTTTATATTTTAAAAAAATTAATAGGAGTGGGGCCTGTAAAAATTACACAAATAGATCTAACCCTAATTTAGGCAAATTATATGTTGTAATGATAGGGCTGAGCGAGAATACTATTACATAGAAATACATATATACTTGTATAGTTAATACTTAGTTTGAAACTTCTTTAGATCAGCGACGCGCCTTTAACATCTATGGTGTTTATAGGCCACAGCTTTTTCTTACCATCAGGAGACACGTATGCTTGATCATTCATCTCTTAAATATAAAAAATACTTCCTATAAATTTTAAAGAAAGAAAAAATTTCGCCCCAGACAGGATTTGAACCTGTAACCTTTCGTCTCAAGCCGACAAATGCTCTAACCAATTGAGCTACTGAGGATTCAAGTCCCGTGGCGAAATTTTTAATTCCTTTCTAACCCGTTAACGCGGGTAGTTATGTCCTATAGATACACAATTCTGAGTACC
>NJDD01004081.1:23167-37579 GCA_002245505.1 Calephelis nemesis
ATACAATTTCGTATTCGTCTCTTACGTAGTAAGGTAAGTCATTAATATATACAAGGAACAAAAATGGACCAAGAATGGAGCCCTGGGGACACACATCGTAAGAGCAGCACCTGTCGATTTTTTACCGTTGATCACAACTTTCTGAATTCTCCCATTCAAATAAGAAATCAGAAGATTGAGTGCCTTATTTCTAAGTCCATAATGGCGCAGTTTCTTGATCAGTGTATCGTGGCTTACGCAATCGAATGCTTTGGACAAATCACAGAACACCCCGATTGCATCCTGAGAATCCTCCCAACAATCATAAATTTTCTTCAATAGTTCCACACCAGCATCGACTGTTGATCTACCCCTTGTAAAACCAAACTGTTTATTATGAAATAGTCCTAATTTATTAAAATGAAGCAACATTTGATCCAAAATATTTTTTTTCAAATATTTTACTCAGGGTAGGCAGAATGGAGATAGGTCGGTAGTTGGAGGGATCAGAAGAACTTCCAGATTTAAATACAGGTATAACTTTACTAAGTTTCATTAGATCAGGAAATACGCCATTTGAAACACAACAGTTAAATATTATAGCTGAATATGGAGTAATAACATTAATTACTGAAGCAATAATTTTAAGGGAATGTCCCCATAAGACTAACGTATTTTTAATTTTTAATGATTTAAAGACTTTTACTATATCTGACGCATCAATAAACGAAAATTCATAATTTTTTTACACCCATCTACATATTGGCTTAGGATAATAAATTCAAATACAAATTGTTTTTATTTTGTAGGTAAGGCATCTTTCTCTTAAAACACGTCAATGTTAATAACTATCGGAAATACATCATGAGGGATGGCACGGTTGACATATGTCGGGCGTGCCATCGTCCTGGTGAGTCTGTTAGACATATTATTTTAGGTTGTTCCCATCTTGCCAACGGCGAGTACTTGCATAGGCATAACAAAGTAGCCAAAATAATTCACCAGCAACTTGCTCTTCGATATGGACTTGTCGGTTTTGGAGTGCGTTACTATAAGTATACACCGGAGTGCAAAGCTCTACTGGGACCGGTCTGTCATCACGGGCAGGACTATTGTCGCCAATAAGCCCGACATCGTGCTGGTAGATCGGTTGGAGCGCCGGGCTTTTCTTGTTGATATCACTGTTCCATGTGACGTTAACCTCGTGAAAGCTGAAAAGGAAATATTGTCAAAATACATAGACTTGGCTCACGAGGTAACCGACATGTGGGATGTTGATTCAACAACAATTGTTCCGATAGTCATGTCAGTAAACGGTCTTATAGCGAAGAGTCTCGACCAACACCCTAAGAGACTCGCTCTGCAACACTGGCTCAGGAATCGGATTCAGAAGGCAGCAATTTTGGGGACGGCCCACGTTGTGCGGAGATTCCTCAGTCTGTCTTGCTGACCACTGACGGTTTAGTTGTAAAACCACCGTCTTTGGGGCTCTATTTTTTATGTTTATATTTTTAATAATTTATTTTTATATTGTTAAATGTAAAAACTTGGGAAATAAGAAATAATGCCAATAAATGATAATAATAAATATCCCTGGACAAGTCACACAAATTGAATCTAACCCCAAAGTGAGCAAATTAGGTTGGGTAGGGACCCAACCAACTTTAATCATATTAGTTTTTAACATTATTAGTTTATTATTGACCGTTTAAGCTGGCAAAGCATTTGTGTAATGAGCATTTAGATATCGCATTTCCGGGTCTGAGTGTTTATTAAATTTATTCTGGTATTTATTTAAGTATTTCTGTATATTACTATAGTTGACTTACACCCATAACGCAAGCATATACTCGTAATTTGCTTACTTTGGGGTTAGATTCAATTTGTGTTACTATTCCAGGGATGTTTATTAATTTGTTAAAGTGAGCTTAATTAAAATGATATGTCTATTAACAATGATAACTGTGGCGGTTCTCCAGCTATCAGTAAATGGATGATAATTGAAAACACTTCTGGATACGACAATGTTTAATGCAGTTCACTTTAGGACTGAATACAATAATTAATTTCTTATACTCTACGTTACGAAAGACATCATGTTGTGAAATAATATTGAACTCATAAAAGTACATTGACACTAATATTATGTGCATGTGTCACATATCTTCCTCCTTTATTAAATAAAATTACAAAAATATAAATTGTCATATTTAATGTGCTAAACTCATCTTAAAACCGGTACTAATATTACATAATTACCCTAGATATAGTTCTAACTGGAATACACTAATTTTTTATCACTAATCACTTTGACTAATCTACACATTGACACTATACTATAACTTGCTGTGCGGTGAAGCCTGGCTGGCCGCGATCTTCTCTGCCTGCTACGTCCGTACTAGGCATCACCCGCAGTTCTCGTCGGATTTACTTGCCGTAACTGTGTTTGCAACGCTTCCATAGGAAATATCCTACGATGGCTATTAGAATTGTTAATATCAATATCAAGTAACCTTCTATGTCTGCGAAATGGAAGCACTTCACCGTCTCGGCACCATTTTGGGCTATTATTATTTCTTCTTTTTCAATCTTACTTGTATTTTTTCCCATATTGAATTTATATTATTCGTAAAAAATAATAATAATTAGAACGGTGTGCTGTCGGAGGTAACAAATTATAATGTAAATTTCACTCCGGGCTTACTGAGTCTCCCCGATCGTGTTACGAACTCCTTGTTTATGTAAACATCTTCCTTTTTCGGTTTAGTGGTATCGCTTTTGTTCGTATTTATTGTGAATGCAGATTTAAGTCGATCTATACTAACAGTTTTTATCGTATTTGCTTGTAATATTTTATAATATTTTTCCGCTCTCTGTAATACCTTGAAAGGTCCTATATAAGGCGGTGTCAAGGATTTAGTCATCCTTTCACATCTTACAAATACATGTGTGCATTTTTGTAACTCTGGATGTACGAAAATATTAGTCTGTCTTGCCTCTCTTCTTGGCACTGCTGACATGTTTGCGATTTTTTTTCGTAACTCGTTCAGGAAAGTTTCATTTTCAGAAATTTTATTGCTTTCTAAATAAAAGTAATCGCCTGGTAATTTTAAGGCTTCGCCGTATACCATTTCTGCGGCACTGAATTGTGTGTCATCTCTTAAACTAGCTCTTAAACCTATCATTATAGTCGGTAATTCTCGAACCCAATCCGATGTATTACCTCTACACATAAGAGACGTTTTCAACGCTCTGTGCCACTGCTCACATTTTCCGTTGGCTTGAGCGTGGTATCCACAAGTCCTTATCTTCTGAATACCCATTCTTTTTGATAAATTTCTAAATAAACTCGATTCAAATTGGCGGCCTTGGTCAGTAGTAATCCGTAAAGGACAACCGAACCGACAAATCCAACCTGAATAAATAATATCGGATATCGTTTCTGCAGTTATATCCTTAATGGGAAATGCTTCTGGCCACCCTGTTTTCCGGTCAATCATTGTAAGCAAATAACGGTATCCGTTGCAATACTGCAGAGGTCCCACAATGTCTGTATGGACGTGTTCAAACCGGTCGCTCTGCATAAAACTACCAAAAGGTGATATTGTATGTCTATGAACCTTGGATCTTTGGCATTCCATGCAATCTCTAGCCCATAAGGTAACGTCTTTGTTTATAGACTTCCAAATGTATCTGTCACGCATCATTTTTCTCGTAGTTCTAACGCTTGGATGACTAATGCATTGTTAAATTTAATGCATTGTTTAATTTAATTGTGTAAATCGGCCCCTAATATAGGCTGTTTCACTTCTGCAACAACAAATGTCCATCGAAACGGTCGACGCAAATTTAAGTCTAATTCTAAAGTTTTTGTACCAAAAGTTTTTATTGCACTTCCATTAGCTGCGTAAAGTACATAGTTCTCACAATTTTCGCGTTTCATCGTTTTAGTTACAGGTAGTACCGATATATTTGCACCCGTATCCACTAAAAATTTTAACCCAGTTTTTTGATCATATACACAAAGGCGGTGAGAGGGTGTCATGGTACAAATCTTCGCCGGCGATAGTACCTTTTCTAGTTTTCCTGTTGCTTATTTTTATTCCATGAACACGGCTCCACGCATTTCTTTGCTCTATTACGAAATCGGTAATGATAAAAACAAAACCATTCAGCATTCTCCGGCGTACGCTTACTCATATTACGTCCTCGTGATGCGGAACGCGATGTATGACGGCTGGAATCATATCTCCGGAACCGCATCCTTCCTCTTTCCACATTTTTTACCTGCATACTTAATTTTGCATTTTCGGCAATAATTAATGTGTTATCATTTGTGTACGAACTTGGTTGTACCTCAGCGACATGCAACGGTTGTGTGTTTTCCATCACCTTTTCAAACTTTAAACTGCCAATACTGCCCTTACCGATGCTGGAAGATGCCCCTGCCACATTATAGAAAGAGTTTCATCGGCTATTTTACCTCGTGCGAGGTCTCGCATGCGGCGAAGAAGCTGCGAGGGTTTTTGATCTCCAAGCTGCATCTCGCTTAGCAACTTCTGAAATTGTCTGTTTTCGGATTCTTCATAAACTGTGAGCAAACGTGTCTTAAGAGCCTCATATTTTCTTGATTCCGGGGGCTTTAGTAGTATATCTGAAACTTGTTGAATGCAGTCCTTGCCTAATTTGGCAACTACCAGGTTAAATTTCGTATCATCACTAACTTTTTGTGGTCCTAATATTGCCTCACACTGAACGAACCAAAGTCTTGGTTGGTCGCACCAAAACTCTGGAATTCCTGATGATACTGTTACCGTGGCTAGATCCGTCGTATCACTGTGTCCTCCTGCCGATGATTTATTCTGTTGAGTCTGTGGTGTAGTCATTTTTACTTTTGTTCTGGGGTCGGGGTCACCAATTATGTGGCGGTTCTCCTATCTATCAGCTATCAGTAAATGGATGATAATTGAAAATACTTCTGGATACGACAATGTTTAATGCAGTTCACTTTAGGACTGAATACAATAATTAATTTCTTATACTCTATGTTACGAATGACATCATGTTGTGAAATAATATTGAACTCATAAAAGTACATTGACACTAATATTATGTGGATGTGTCACAATAGCCTGCGGCTTCACTCGCGTGTTCTCATTGTTTAATATTTAGCTCTCCAACGCAACCACTTCAAAATTTCAGAAAATTCAAATTTCAAAAAACTTGCCGACGTCTTCCCCAAAGTTTATTTCATATTATTTTAATCTTACAATCACTTCAGCCATTTTATGTTTAAAACAGAACACATACTTTTGCTTTTGTAATTTTACTTGTAAATTGTAGTCCGAATATGTTATTGTCTCTACAGTTTTATTTGCCTTCTGTAATTCCCGTGAAATTCCACAAAGCCCGCTGAAGTTGTAAAAACCGCGAGGTTGGCAATACATTTTTCATTAAAAAATTAAAATTTAATTATGTGAACAACGTGTTCAAAAAAGTACCCAAAGTATACGTAAACCTATAACAGAATAGTTTTTTTAAAAATGACACAGAAAAATTTGAGCATGTAATTCTTGTTGCCGAAAAATCATTCAGGCCAAAATTACTACCAACAATTCTAACTTTACACTAAACGAACGGGATCCGCCGGGGGTCAGAAAAAACATTACCCACTTTGAATATACAAATTGTATTTGTGCGCGTTGACAATTCGCCTCTGTGGTCTAGAGGTTCAGTTGTCGGACTTGACTTCATGAGGTTCTGGTTTCGATGATTCGGGCCAGGCAACAACAAGAAAATTGAGTTTTCCGAATTTTCTAATTTAAAAAACCTTGGTCGGGAATATTTATGGTATTTTATGTTGTAATCTCATAATAACGAAAGAGAAAAATTTTAATCTGAGCTCATTTTCATACGTCTATTATTATGTATACTACTATTATGAGTTTGCTTTGGAACCAGCCCAGTGTCAATAATATAGATATAGGATAGCATATATATAGATATAGATAGATAGATATTTTTTCTATTTTAAGCATACGCTTTGAGTTTCCCCAATTAGTAATTACCATTGCTCGATTTATTTGTGTCACTCGGGCAATATTTGCCTCTGATACCAACAATAAAACACGTAGAAAAGCTATTTATAAATAATTCTTAAATAAAATAAAAATCAAACAATCTTCTCAAAACCTTTCTGTAATGTAGCTAAGAACTATCTCAATCACGTCAGCTTTCGAATAAAAAAGTCCGCATTGAAATCGGTCCACCTAGAGACCCCAAAGGTGGTGATGATGCGTTGCCAACATGAAACCTGGCTTTTGAATCTCGAGCAATAGCAAGTTGACCGGCTACCTTATCCTCTATACCGGAATTCATCAACGGCAAGCCCAAACGTTATGACGGCAGGAATAGGTAAGTCGGTGGTTTCAATCCGGGCGAGTCGCTGCGAAACTCTTCCACCTAAGTGCCTATGGTAAGCCTATGCTCGCTTTTTACGAGCTGTCTGTCAGAAAGGCGTACGGCCTTTTTTGCAAAGAAGCTCGGACCAACACAGGGAAAAACAGGGGCTTTAATATGTTTGGCAGAATTTCTAATAAATTTTGTACCTATGGAACAATTTTGAGCCAAGATATTTTGTCATAGAAATAAGGTACTTTTCGAAGTTTCTCCTCCTCATCCCGCAAAATAGATCAAGTGCATAATAAACACATTCACGCAATACTTCCAACTAGAAGTTTATTTTGAAAAAAATACACAAATTAAAATGATTTTAAAACATATTTTATTTGAACCTAGATACATTAACTTACATCCAAAATACATTTTGTATAAATCATCCTTACGTCGTAGGTGATGATAGTCTTTGTATATATTTTATCCTCTTAGAGATAGGACATTCAAAAGCGTTGAAACATTACTCATCACTGTACTCGATTCCTATGAAATTTAATGCTATATGCATTAAATGTCCAAGAAACAAAAAAATCTGATAATTTTTATCAACTATTTCATACTCTTGGTAGTTAAATTTTCAAAAATCCTCCTTTAGTGAATACCTACGCCATGAGAGGAATTAGTGCGCGAAATTTTAAGTTTTTGCCCAAGGAATTTTGTCTGCGCTTTTATACGAAACGTTCTTTTCCTGTTTAGTCCAGTGATCGGCATAATCGGACTTTTTAGTAAATGTATTTATTTTAAACGTATACGGATATAAACATAGGGTGAAATTTGACTACTGCATGAGCACCAGCTATTTGTAATGGTCAACAATTGGTGCTCAAAATAAAATAAAGTTATTATAAATTAAACAATATGTAAATCTGTCTGGAACTACCATACATATAGGTACATACATGAATATGTACACGGAAAACGCACACCCATGCATTCATGTTACTAGGTAAGTCCTTACTTTTAATATCCATAAACTATTCCTATTTTCGTCAAGCAACGTCACTAACGATCATCTTCATTTGAATTTCCTCATCATCTTTACTTCTTTGTGCCTTTAAGTAAAAGTGATCTTCTATTTCTTGTAATGTCTTGTCTTTGGTTTCAGGAAGTATTAACCATAAAACAGTTAGAGCAAGTCCCATCAAAGCACCAAACACACTAAAAGTTCCATACACTTTAATACTAAGTAGCAAAAACGGGGTTGCGTGTAGTACCAACATCATACATAATGACATCATAAAACCACCAACACTAATACCAGCACTTCTATGAGGTAGAGGAAAGATTTCACCAAATATTACTAAGGGCAATGGTGTACATCCTAAATTCGACAAAATAAAGTATACTGCAAACATTGACATAGATACAATCGGTCGATTTGTAATGTATTCTTTAGCACTCAAATATAAATGTAAACAGGCAGAAAATAAGACAAACAACGCTGCAAATCCTGTAGTAAACAAAATTGTACGTCTCTTAAACATTTTGACAACACCTGATGAGAAGATAAGACTTGCCGTTATTATAATATCAATCCCGAGAGTATAATAAAAAGAATTCGATTTTCGTCCAGTAACTTCTTCAACAATTTGCAAAGCGAAAGCAGGAAAGACATGTCTTCCACAAGTCTCCAATAACACACCACTAAAAACAACAATAAAAAATGGCTTTACAAAGTCTGGTTGAATGAATTTCTTCAAGAAATTAACATTTTTTCTAAACTTTGATGTTTTTTGGGTTTTGATTGAACAACTTCCTTTTTGAGCTTGTATTAACTTGTTTAATTCGTCTAGAGTATCATCGGATTTTCCTCTTAACCAAAGGAAAGCTTTTTCACATTCAGCGAAACGTTTCTTTGAGGCCAAGTAAGGTGGACTTTCAGGCCAGGTAATGATGATCATCATCGACAACCCCACAGGTACTAAGGCTATTAATGCAATCGTTCTCCAGGAATAAGAATATGCTAAACAATGTACCATCATATAGCCTAAACACACTGTAGTCGTCTTTAAATTAAGGAACATTCCTCGGTTCTTTGGGCTCGTATACTCCCCAATCACAATTGCTCCTAATCCAAGTGTTGCTGCTGCTGTCAATCCTCCTAAGGCTCTGCCAATCAGAAGTACTGGGACACTGTTAGCGAAGTACATACACAACCAGCCCAATATACCCGGTACCATTAATATAGCATATGCTGTTTTGCGCCCAAACAATTCTGTAAGTATTGAAGATGTTAACAATCCAGGTGTTCCTGCAGTCCCGATTATGGAAGCTGGAACAAAAAAATAATGATTTTATTTTTTATAGACAAGGACAAGAAAATCTTCTTGCAAACAATTTCAAACGAAAATCGTATGAGGTTACTACAATTATGGTAACAATCTTTACGTTAGTAAGATATATAGCGTCCCCGTCATACCGTGTCGATGTGAAACTTGTGAATTTATTGAAAATTTCACGATTAAAAATGAAGGAAATTTAGTCTTAGTACGAATCCGGAAAGCGTACAACTGTTGTACAAGTTTAAGTTTGTGTTGGTCTATGTATATTCCTATTTCATAGAAATTGCTTTAATATGTCAGGATTTATTTTATAAGTCAATAACCGTGATAATTATGATTAATAAAAGAAATAGTAGGATAAGTTATTTTATATACTTATCAGCAATTTTGAAGCCAGGTTTTACTATAAAGGTTGTAACTTTTATAGTGCCAATTCAATCAATGTTAAAAAATAAACTGTTGAAGGTTTTTCTAAAATTATTTGTGTAATTTTAAGTTATGTGATCAATCTATATCAGTACAAAGATTGCGTTCAAAACTACTTACACCATGAATATTGAATTTCATTACCAAATATTACTAAATAATAACTATTTTTGTATCATTACCAACACATCTCCTTTCAGAATGTGAAATACTGTCACAATTTAAAACTTTTTTCTGTAAACAATAAAAATTAAATGTTTTGGCGTTTATAAAAATACATTTAGGTATTGAATTTCATGTGTATATTGAGTTAGATTGGTTAATTTAGGTGGGAATTAGAGTAATTTTCTTCAGTGGAAGTGTACAAATAAAGAACATGAAGAAATTAGTGTATCGTCTATTTCCTAACTGCCGTCAAATCTCAGTAGATGAGCTTGAGTAACGAAGCCACCGCTTTACTCAAGACCCTGACCTGATATGACTTTGTAAATAGTGACTAATGACTGTATAAGAATTAATAATAACTAACTTGACATTTGCATAGTAAATCGTGAAAAACGATCGAAAGCCATATTTATAAAAGAAGAAGAATGAAAATATAATAAGATAAAAAGGTATGATGATACCTTATTTTAATGGTTTTTACAGTCTTTTTAGAGTAGTGTAAAATCTAAAAACGATACATTATTTTAAAACGTTCACAATTAAACGGGGATGAAAAGGAAGAATTTTAAATTTAATTTTCGCAGAATCACTTCTTTTATGTCACGAAACTTTTTCAGAGGATGTGCGAAACACCGCCCACACACACACATACGCAAACAAGGAAAACGTCCTGTTCTTTGTCCTTAACAAACGTCTCATTAATTATCTTAATTCTAGAAATATTCTTGCGATTAATCAATATGGATTTAGACAAAATAAATCAATCGAAGACGCAGTCTTAGATTTGACTACTGCAATATCAAAAAACTTAAATTCTAGACTTAAATCTCTTTGCATTTTTCTAGATCTTTCTAAAGCTTTTGACACTGTCCCTATTTCCATCCTGCTTAATAAACTGTCACGCTGTAGAATACGTGGTGTAGCATTTCACATTTTTGAAGAATATCTCCGGGACCGTGCGCAATACTCGTATATTGTCATTGATGAAATCTTAAGTGATGAAGAGCCCATCTCTTACGGCGTTCCACATGGTAGCGTTCTAGGTTCTACCCTATTTCTAATATATAAATGAGCTGTGTCTACTTTCTTTTGAAAACTGAAAAATTGTTTCGTATGCTGATGATACTGCATTGGTAGTTCATGGCGAATCCTGGCAGGAAGCTCGTGATAATGCGGAGTTAGCACTGGCAGATGTCATAAATTGGCTTAATGTTAACTTCTTAAGTTTAAATTTGAGTAAAACTCAATTTATAACTTCTAGTCTAGGTGTAGCTTCCCAACCTAATGCATCTTATACCTTGTTAGTTCACCAGTATGGTGGTTCTATAAGACAACTATGTGACTGCATCGCTATTAAACGTACCACGTCAGTTAAGTATCTGGGTATTTTAATAGATAATAATGTGTCATATAATGATCATGTGAATAGGCCGGATTAGAAAATGAATTTTTGTTTTTCGGAAACTAAGGGGAACTGCTGATTTTGAAACATTAAAAACAGTGTATTATGCCCTGGCATACTCTTTACTAAGTTACTGCATTACTGTATGGGGTTTGCCCCAAAAACTTGCATTTTGCATTTAGAAAAGGCTCAAAGGGCTATATTAAAAGTTATGACGTTTAAACCAATAATTTATCCCACTACTAAGTTATATGAACTATGCAAAATACCTTTTGTGAGAAAATTTCTTAATACAATAATTCGCAAACACTCGATGGTTCCATATCGGGCTACCTTATTTAAGGGCAAATGGCATTGTGATTCTGTCTGCAATCTTGAGAGATCATTTTTTAAGGTGACGGGTAGGCATTTCTTTTATTTGAGCCCGTTACTTTACAACAAAATTAATAAAATTCTTAATATCTATCCCATGTCCTCTAAGCAATGTAAGTTAAAAATCAGCTGCTGGTTACAAAACCTGAGTTATGATGATGTGGAGAATCTTTTGGCTACTGGGAATCTGTAATTTTTAATATAAATTTTAAAAACTATAAGTTCTTGAAACTTTTATCATATTTTTACTCACAAACACATTGGCACATGCACACAATGTGTGTTTCACATTTATACACAACACACACGAACACACAAAGATACATCACACACAAACACACATACTTATAATCAATATTATACACAACTAACCTTATTTTATAAAATCTTTAGTTTAAATATTTTTCAACAGTATTTTTATGTTATTTCGATATATTTACTGTATTATTCACGAAAAAGAGTTGATTATGTAATTGTTTTATTCGGAGGTGGGCGTTAGTAGCTGCGTCACAGTCCTTCGACTATTGCAATTGCTATCGAACAGTTACTGTATGATACCATGTAAAGTTTATTTCTATTTCTACAGAAGCTTCGTAAAGAAGCCAAGCATTTCGATTCCAAACTCAAGAACAGCCATATTCAAACAAAATAAAAACGGCATCACAAGTACATTAATTTCGACAAAAAGTATAAAAAAGTAGTTACGAAACTAATAATTGGTCAAATCACAGCTATAACATTTTTAAAGAAAATTACTAATTATTACCAGCTTCTTATATAAAGGAATCTAATTAATGGTGAATGTTAAAAATTAATAATTAAAATAAATTTACCTGATTAATACCGTTTGTTGATTATTGTGTGGATTTGTGTTGATTTTGTTGAACTTTAATTACTAAAACCAGTAACTCATACGAACGTTTACCAATCCTTTCACTACTGATTTGTGTATTTTATAAACAACAGAATCCAACCACACTAAAGTATCTACAAGAAGTAATACGTATAACTTGTGAATACTTACCCATTACTTTGGTACAATTAATGTTGACCGATTCTTAAAATTATATCATTCATCTCTTACGAATGAATAAACATGTTTATAAACATAAAGACAGTACTTATTTCAGTTAACATTTTTAAATTTTGAGAAGTAGCCCTAAAGAGAAGTAGCCCTAATAAGAAGTAGCCCTAATGAGAAGTAGCCCTAATGAGAAGTAGCCCTAATGAGAAGTAGCCCTAATGAGAAGTAGCCCAAATGCGAAGTAGCCCAAATGAGAAGTAGCCCAAATGAGAAGTAGCCCATAAAACAATTAGCCAAAATAATAAGTAGTCCATTAGCGACTCGGTTGCCATAATGAGAATTAGCCCAAATGCGCCTTAACCAAATAGTTCTATAAAGATATTTGTATACTTGTGTTTGTTGCTTGTCGTGTTTAGCATACGTCACGAACGGTTTGAGATAAATCATCAATTGTCCTGTAGAAGTCGAATAGCCCCTCTATAGGACAACAGTCACATTACTCGAAGTCCGGGTTTTACGATACGGGTTTTGACACTTATCTTATCCACCTTTCTATAACACCTTGTACCTTTCTTAACACCTCCTCAGATTAGATATTCAGAACTTTTTGTCGTAGGACATGCCTCTTACGTATTCAGGACCGTGTAAGGAGGCTAGCAAAACATCTAGGTGTTTTGTCAAATACAGTTTTCCCCGTGCTGGTTCGGGCTTCTTTGCAGAATAGACCATCTGAATTCCTGCCAGGCAGCTCGTAAAAGGCGAGCATGGGCTTACCTATGCTCGCCTAACTTACTAACCTAACCTAACACCGTGACATCTGAGTAGGTGGCAGAGTTTCGCAGCGACTCGCCCGTATTGGTACCACCGCCTTACCTATTCCTAGCGCCATAACGTCAGTGCTTGCAGTTGTCGTGTTTCGGTTCGGAGGATAAGGTAGCCGGTGAACTAACTTTTGCTCGAGGCTATTTCCGTCCTCAGGTTGGCAACGCACCATTACCACCTTTGGTGTCTCCAAGCCGCGTGAATTTAATACCATACCATCAGGAAATCCGTCTGCTTGTTTGCCTTCCAATATCATAAAAAAAAACAACTACACATACAAACTCATAAAACACTACACTTATAAAATTGAAGTGTCTCCATTTATTCGTTTCGCTTTTACGGTTAAACTGCTGAAATGATTTAAAGAAAAAAAAATTGAATATAGCCCATATAGCCCATAGATAGTGAAAAAATAGAACACTTGTATTTTTCATTCATGTTGAATATTAAATTACTTTGTAACAAGTATTAAGTGTATGGTAATTGTTAGTGGATAATAAAATATTCATTAAAATTATAAAAAAATATATACGTACCAACCCAGGAAGTTACGTGTAGGTCAACCTTTATATCTGATTCTGGAGACAGGATGGATGGTAGTAGGACTGACGAGTAGCTGAGGAGCATGCCTTGAGCCAGCATGTTCAGGAGCACACCCATTACAACCCATGTCTTAAAAAAATATATTAATAATTAATTTTTTCCCTCATTGGTATCGCCTCTGTGGTCTAGCGGTTCAGTGGATGGACTTGACTGCATGAGGTCCCGGGTTCAAATCCCGGGTCGGGCAACAAAAAAAAATCGGATTTTTCCAATTTTCTAATTAAAAAAAAACGTTGCTCGGGATTGGATATGAGCCCGGTTGGCGATAGGCTTGCCACCTATCACATTGTGGGACTTAGTGTTTTCGGCTAGTCGTGGGTGCCCTGGTTGTGTCTTTGCCTACCTCTTCGGGGATATGGGAGTGAAGATGCTTTATTGGTCCAATGTGTTAAAATGGGCTGGACTTACGAGCTGCCTGCCATAGAGACTCCATTCTATTTATAGGGCCAGAACCAACACGGAAAAACCGTGGTTTAATATTAGCAGTCTCTAACAAATTTGGGAATTTGTCTTATCCAAATGACAAGTTAATTAAGAAAATGGGGAAATTAAAGAAGTGAAAGAAAACGGTTAAACAAGAAAATAATAAAGTGGTTCCCAGGGTTAATGTTTGCACTACTTCTACTGCAGACTGGGTGCAAATAAATAAATAAATAAATACCCCTGGACAAATCACACAAATTGAATCTAACCCCAAAGTAAGCAAATTATATGCTTGTGTTATGGGTGTTAGTCAACGATATTATTACATATAATACTTAAATAGATACCAGAATAAATTTAATAAACACCCAGACCCAGAAATGCAGACATCTAAATGTTCATCACACAAATGCCTGCCCCCGTCGGGAATCGAACCCGAGCCTCGCGGATTGTAGATA
>NJDD01004082.1:9327-21907 GCA_002245505.1 Calephelis nemesis
GTATGCATTGAAAGATTTTTTTTTAATAAATAAACGACGAACCATTTGTCGATTCGTACACAATTTCTACCTTACCTACTTTTAATAATCGCCTAACAAACATACAAACATTATGTAATGTATTTTACAGAAAAGCATTAATATTAACTAAAGAATTCTTCTTGATGACCTAATTTAATTAAAGCTTTTTTCACCGTTTTCTTCCGGACTACAATACAGTACAGTATTACTATTTAAATTATGGGCTTCGGCTTTACACTTTTCACTTTTTATATTTTTATTTTTAAATTGGTTTACCTTATCTAGATTTAAGCGAAATGATTAATTATTTAATTATTATTATTATGGTTAGTGATATCTTTAAAACACATTCGGATTTCCGAAGCTTGACGAATATAGCCGAAGCGCTTTAAATAGAACTAAAGTACCCGTCATGAGAAGCTATAAATTATGTAAACAAATAAAATTTGGTTAAAAAAAGGTTTTTTTTTTTTAAATATTTAATTATAAATTTAATGATGTAAATATGTATAATACATTCTTCATTCATCCTTAGATGCACTGGGTACTGACTCCATTATACTAACGTATATGTATGTGTATTAACTACACAATAACAAATAACAATAACGATAAAATTAAGGCAACAATTAACAAAACTAACTACACTAACAAAGTGATAACGAAAGGATAACAAATTAACAATAACAACGAAATCCGCGATTTTAACAAAGCACTGAAAAATTCGAAACTCGAATGACGCGTTTATTTCAAAATTGCAAACCGATGGTTTGCATTCCCGGCGACCGACGCGTCCCCGTACCAAGAAACTCAAACGTCAGTCGTTAGATATGATCCGACTAAATTAAATAGGTTGTTACTTTCATATAACCCGTCTATATTTTTATTTCGATTGAATATGGTCAGTTCATTATTGTCTCGAAGTAAAAGTAATTACTTGGTAAAAGATGTTTGTTTACATAATTTACAGCTTCTCGTGACAGGTACTTTAGGTATTGTACTGTCGTACTAAAGGGTCGTAGATATGTATGAGTCTGGTTGCCGGGGAGTTTGTTTAACTGTTTTTTCTCTGACTGGTTGGGGTTGGAATTGGCGGTAACTGGTAGTGTGCAGTAGATAGGATTAAATATGATCCTCTCTTTGAAATTGTTCATAATATAGTTAAATGCAATCATTGTTTTATTTTTGTTTTTTAAATAAATTGTGAAGCTTGTAATAGTTACGAATAAGTACCATATTGAAATAATAATTTTGATATAGGAATAATATATTTGTTTTAATAATAATGAAAAAATGCACACAGCAATAACACAGATTACGTTGTTATATTTAAAATGTACATCAATATCGACTTCTTATCTCACATGTTCCGCAAATAAATAATATTTATAATTTAAAAAATTGTAGTCGGATTTTTGGAGTTCGCTAAAGAGTGATATATTTCTTGAACAAGGAAAATTTAAAAGTAATTAACAAGCATTAGGTATGTCGACTTGACTTTATCGAGTTGGAACAAAGAAAATTAATCCACTAAACCTTGTAAGAACTCCTCAGCACAATGAAATGAAATTTCCTTTGTACTGCCGGTTGTTAGGTATTCAATTGATTGGATGTTTGAAATGTCTTAGCCCTTTGTTATTACTCCGAGTCTACAGTTTTTGGTCAACTTATTACTAATGTAGTAATAACTTTAACCTTCAGTGCAAGATTTTAAGAGAAGTTGATAATGTCGTGCTGGAATAAGTAAATGATATGGTATAAGGTGGTTGTGCTTTTAGCAGGGCTGGAAGGTATACCACGAATATGGAAAGGAGAGCGCGTGCAGGGAATACTGTGAATGGAGTGCTGGGTAAACTATTTCAAAGCGAATTCTTGAGTCAAGTTGCTAAGCTCGCTCGGCTTTCCCCAACGTTGTTATATAGAAGCAAGAGTTGGGCAAGCATGAGAGTAGGATAAATGCTGTCGAAGTAAGAGCGCTACGGAAAATATGTGCTGTAACTCTCACTGACCGCATTCGTAACAGTGAGATTCGGGAAAGAGTGCGATTGAAAGAAAGTGTGGGTGTTAAAATGAAAAAGGTTAAGCCCCGCTGGTTCGGTAATGTGAAAGAAATTGACATAGCAGATATAAAAGGCAAATGTGAATGAATGTAGGTACCCGGGGAGATATTGACATTCCACGTTCAAATCATTCGGGTATTATGTTAGGGTGGTGTCAAGAGTCTCCAAAAGGGGCGTGTTTGAATGGAAATGGTAACCAATGAGGTAAAAGCCTGAAAAGTGTTCTAGGAACGTGAGTTTTCTCAACATTCTCTGGTTACCTCGTAAGGGAGTTAACGCAAAGAAATATCTGTATGTGTCTAAATATTACATTTTCTGTTCTAGTATTAGGAGTTCATCTTGCAGTAGATAACATCTAAGTCAAATATTAGGAATAAATAGCTAACACCTAAAGTTACCTCAAAAAGTGCGAAGTATTTTGAACACTAGCAACAAAAACTGCACCCTAAAATCATAAAATCGTTAATATAAATTTCAAAACGGTCTTCAAAGTACCAAAGCTTGACTTGGAAAGAGGAACAAAATGCCGCTTTAAGTTATAAAGCCTTAAAGCTTCCCTACATGTCACGTACGTACTTGGCCCGTGTTCTGAGCGGGAGTTCTATTTCCTACGTATTGTGTATCCATGGTGTACCATTTAATTTTTTGTTTAATTTAGGGCCTCTTTCACCATCCTTAAGTAAAGTGTCGATTTTTTACTTGCCGCTCATAGCTACTCGGCTAATAAAAGTTCAGAGTAATTTGCTTCAGTTTCACCAATGAAAGCAAAGTGTCAATTAATAACTTGTCACATAAGTGGTGATTAAAGGAATGAGTGTATTTCGTACACTGAGTTTTTTCCTACTAATACCATTATCATTACTGTCAAAAACATTAGACGTCAAAACTACATACACGAAAAAAGAGTAACACGAAGTAGAAAACCAGTTTGATGCTAGGTTTGGAGTACCACCAAAATCAAGCAAATCTGGGAATTCGATGTGTTAAGGCTTGTTCAATTTCTTGCAATTGTAATTCAATGAACTTAACCAAAATCATTACTCAATAATAAGTACTTACCCTTTTTTTGGAAAATAATCAACAAAGGTAATAAAACATACGAACATGACATCTGGTAAGCAGATGGGGAAAGGACGAGGCGATTATTTACTCGTTTACAAACACGTTACTTGGCACTCAAAGTGGCAAGTTAGTTACGGGCCAGTTTATGAGGTGGTTAACGTTACTCGGATGTGATGAAATGCGATCGTGGATTACTTGTCACATCAATCGAGGAGTAGCTTACGTGGAGCTTTACTTGAACATGGTGAAAGACGCTCTTAGTGTTGAGAATTTAAAATACATATATGTAAATGCGATTATAATGGACGTAGGGAAGCAAGCGGAAAGATTTCCTGATTCTATGTACAACTTGCAAACCGAAGGTATTAAGTATGCTTTGCCAATCCAAAGTTCTTATTACTGTTAGTTTACTGGATTAATATGATAATGACAAACACTTATGTTGTGTGTTAGCAGAATGATACAAATTCATAAATTAATGCAGATCACCACAACCTAGTTTCACTGAAGGCACTGAGCTAGTAATCTAGCAAGATAAATTAGAAGAATATCCTGAATGAGTAATAAGGTCGTCACATCCTAGACCCCTAACGATCGAGAAAAATTGGTTCATCCGTTATAAGATGACTAAGGAAGTAAGAAATAATTTTTATATCTACTAGCCGACCCGCAGAACTTCATAACGTCTGACATTACTAACAGTTTGTTTGTAGGAATAATTAGTGTTACTTTTTCTATTTTTTTTCCTTTCCAGTAATTTGCCGGTTTTTCTCTTCATATGAACCTACTCATGACTATTACTAATACGATTAAAAAAGAAATATCAATCCATTGGTCCATCCATTCGGGCATGATGCGATTACTAAGGGAAATTGGGATTCATTTTTTCTAAAAGATAAATTAAAAAAAATGTAAAAATTAAAAATAAATTACGTTGTAAGTGTTCTACATTTCAGATTCGTGCTTATAATTTTTTTTTTATTATGTTATAGGAAGGCAAACAAGCAGACGGATTTCCTGATGGTAAGAAATTCACGCCGCCTAGAGACACCAAAGGTGGTAATGGTGCGTTGCCAACCTGAGGTCAGGATGTTAGGCCTCGAGCAAAAGTAAGTTTACCGGCTAATGTCAAAAATGTCAAAGATTAGCTGTTTCTTGTACCTACCGATCTCTTGCCTAATGTAATGTGGAATCCTATAATTTATTTTCTGTATTATGTTTTATAAAAGTAATAAAAATAACAAGCCCTCTGAATTTCTTTAATCGAAGTTTCTTAGTAAGGGCTCCCATCTGTGGCATCGGAAGCGTGAATACTGGTTGTGACAAATATCTGAAGGTTGAACAATGCTTTTCCATCTATCCTATAATGATCGGTCTGAAAAATATTCATTCATCTCGTAATAACGGACTTGAATGGTTCAGTCTATATATCTTTACTTTTTTGCGAAGTAGGCAATGTCAAATCTCACGATTTTTAAAGGCCTGTATTATTACTATTTTTATACTAACACAAAAAACACGCACAAAATTGTAAATCAGAAAATAATCAAATTTAAAAAAATTGAGTCGGATGCGAAGTACAAAAGCCGTGTTTAGTATTTTATGTCACTTCCATTCGACAAAATAGTTACGGCTCTGAGTTAGCAAATTATCGGATCGTCAAAACAGGATACCGGAGTCGTAGAAAAGCGAAATTTAAATCAGATCAGGATTGATCGTATAACGGATCGTAGCAGCAGAAAAAGGCCATTAGGTGCAATCCGTTCCAAACTCTCTTAGTAGATTTCTTTATTAAATCTTTATATATGTAATTCTTTTGTGAGTGTGTATGTCACTGAACTCCTTCTAGACGGCTGGACCGATGTTGATGAAAGTTTTTGTGCGTGCTCAAGGGAATTCGAGAATGGTTTAGATTCACAATTTGGTCTCCTGGAAAATGTTTATTCAATTAATTTTTTAATAATAAGTCGTTGTTGATTTTGGAATGTTTCACATCGGATCCGACAGACTGCGCTACTGTCGAAGCATTAATGACGAGCGATACGAAGTTTGCTGGGTCAGCTAGTTATTTAATATAATTATAGAAGAACCTTTTCTATGATGTTTTTGAAGTGATTTTTTCAGTTCATTATTTTTAACCAATTTGGAAGCGGAGGAGGTTTTCAATTTGACTGTATTTTTTCTGTATATTTGTCACGCGATTACTAGGCTGATTAGGAACCCATTTTGATTATTTCTTCAAAAAATAAATCAGGATTTCCGACTAGTAGTTTCTGAGATGTAGTCACAACATAAACAAAAATTTATGTATAATAAATATAACTAGAAATTACAAGAATATTTTTTTATAGAAGAGGAGGCAAACGAGCAAGTGGGTCACCTGATGGAAAGTGATCACCTCCGCCCACGGACATCCGCAACACCAGGAGCATCACAGATGCGTTGCCGACCTTTAAGGAATGAGTACGCTCTTTTCTTGAAGGTCCCTAAGTCATAATTGTTTGGGAATACCGCCCTCGGTAACTGATTACACAAAGGTGTTATACGGGGTAAAAAATGTCTTCGGAATCGCACAGTTGTAGATCGCCACGCATCGAGATGATGGGCAACCTTAAGCTCTGACGCGATGTGAAATAATGTTTATCAAATGTATTTAGCTATCTCGGAATCGTTAGTTATCTTTCAAAAAAATAATTATATAAAGTAGGTAGTACTTTGTACAATAGTTGAATTCGGTTTTTGTAATTTGACTGCTCTCAATTATTTTATGTGATAAGGCGGCAAACAAGCATATGGCTTTCCTGGGGGTTCGAGTCAACTGTAGCCTAGAGACACCATAGATGTTATAGGTGCATTACACCTGAAAATCAAAGCTGTTTGCAGATAAACATTTGAACTGTTACAAACCCAATGAGTCATGAAATACGAATATTCTACAGATAGCATATATGCTATGTGTATATACATTATAATAGGGATCCTTTTGTTGACCCTTTTACCGCACGTTTTAAGCCACTGGGTCAGCCATTATGGCGTTATTGAGCGCCATCTCATAAATCACGTTTAAGGGTCATGATTTGCATTTATATGATAGAAAACTCGTAAAAGTATTAAATCACAATATTAAATAAATAAATAAATATCCCTGGACAAGTCACACAAATTGAATCTAACCCCAAAGTAAGCAAATTATATGCTTGTGTTATGGGTGCTAGTCAACGATACTATTACATAGAAATACTTAAAAAGATACCATAATAAATTTAATAAACACCCAGACCCTGAAATGCAGACATCTAAATGTTCATCACACAAATGCCTGCCCCCGTCGGGAATCGAACCCGAGCCTCGCGATTCGTCGATGCAGCTAGGCGAGTACGCTAGCCACTCGACCAACGAGGCGGTCAAATATATTGTGTAACAAAAACAGATTTCAGAGGGTTTACAAAGATTTTGACAATATAAAAGTAGTCTAGTAGACTCCTAAAATAATCTCCATCTCCATTATTCTTAAAACAAAATCAGTAGACAAATTACGTAAATTCAATCTAACTCCAAAATTATATCACTTTATTATGTGTCGTAATCAGCATTATTTATAATCACTGTATTAAAAAAACTACAGAAACAAAACTTCAAACCCGTATCCCAAAAGAGGTGGGCACAGGTATTAACAGAGCATCCACTAAGCCCCACAAACTGATTGGTGGAAAACCTTTTGTCAACCAGGTACATTTCAAATCCCACTTAACATTCTGTTTCTTTATTAGAAAAATTTATAAAAATCCTTGGATTGCCCGACTTGGGAATCAAAACAGAGACCTTATATACCTAGTCAAATCAGACACCTGACCACTAGACCAAAGAAACGATATTTTAATAGATGATAAAATAAAAATATTAAATTTGTAACATGGTTATGAGAATAATAAAACAACTTTTTTATTTTTGTTATTCGAACTATTTTTATGCTATTGTTAGCTGCCAGGCGGTCTCTTCTTTAACAAGCTTAAAAACATTTAACGAGACTCTAAAAAGAGAAGGTTCCTAATTGTCGCCTCTGTAGTCGAGCGGTCCTTGTATTGGACTTGACTGCATGAGGTCTCGGGTTCGAATCCTGGGTCGGCCAACAAAAAGAAAAATTGGATTTTTCCAATTTTCTAACAAAAAAAAAAGTTGCTCGGGATTTGAAATGTGCCCGGTTGGCGATAGGCTTGCCACCTATCCCATTATGGGACTTAGTATCTTCGGCTAGTCGTGGGTGCCCTGGTTGTGCCTCTGCCTACCTCTTCGGGGACATGGGCGTGAAGATACTTTTTTTTGCTAATTGGACGGTGGAGAAATTTCGTAAAATCGATCAGTATATTCAGAGTTCCAAGGAAGTGTATACGAGGAATATGTAGTGCTAATTAATCCACCACTTCTTAAGTAGCTCGCAATTTTACATTTACCTTGTTTGCACTATGTTAATTACTAGTATGTTATTCTGTGTATGTTAGTCGATTTCTCTGTAATTAATTAACCGATTTAAAACAAATTTTTGTATTTGAAAGAGCGTTCTTTCGAAATAGTCTCATTGTTACTAAATCTGAATCTGACGAAACCAAGAGAAACAAGAAAAATACAAATGTTTTGTGTATTTAGAGGATATATTATACGCATTTAAATAGAAGTTAGTTTTTTATTTTGACGTGACAACGTCTTAAATTAGGTTGCGGCTCAGAGTCACTCATGAAAAAGTGTAACGCCAGGTAACGTTACGATGAGTCACCGAACGAGAGAGAGGCCCGCGGGAGCGGCAAATGCCTTGCGTCTCTCTCCCACTCTTTAATAATATTCATATCAATAAATATTCTACCGAGAAAAAGACGTTGTCACGTAAAATCTTCGCCCGTAAAACCGACTTTACAGGCAACCATTTTTTTTTCATTACGTTTAAATTATTTGTTACAGTTTAGGAGTCATTATGAGGAATGATATACTTGTGTGTATACATACTAAACAGAATACTTAATTATAACTGGCGATCTCTTAAATTTCGTTAACAAAGGTGGGTCTCGCGGGAATACCTTCGGGTAATTTATCATGTTTACTTATTACTATAAATACGCAGCATATTAGTAAGCTGTACTATATATGGGACAGCCTTTTTTTAATTTAAATCATTATTTGATTGAATAATATTTTGTATTGTTTCTTTGAACTTGTGGTCTTGTATTGGAGTTGACATATTAATGAGGTCCAGGTTCGATGCCCGGGTTGGTCAACTAAAAGAAAAATGCGTTTTTCCAATATGTAATGAAAACAATGTTGCCCAGGGTGAGATATGTGCCTGGTTGGCGATAGGCTTCCTACCTATCATATTGTGGGACTAAGTTTATTCGGTTAGTCGTGGATCACCTAGTTGTGCCTCTTCCTACAGCTTGGGGAAAACGGGCGTGAAGATGGTTTTGGATTCATGAAGTTTTGTAACATAACTAAGAATTGTACTATAATTATGTATGTTGTGTCTTTTGTTCGTAATTTAAAAAAATACTCACGGTTCGTTTTGAAAAATAGTGTTCTTTTGTTATAATAGCCGTGAGTTTCTCCATATTGCTATAATTTTATATAAGGAGTTATGAGTTACTACCTATACATTAAATACAGGAAAATAAATAATCCAATAAAAAACTTTTACACTTTGAAAATCTTCATGTCAAAGTTTGTTAGTTAATTTATTGTAAGTTATTTCTTAAAAGAAAATTTAAGTACATTAAAAATGCATTTAGGTAACTAAAGGAGCTTACTCACCGCGACCATTTACCTACCAGCTTAGATATAACGAAAACTGTTTTTGATAGTATTGCATATCACCCTTTGCAAACAGCTTGACTGTTGCCATTTTGCAGCTATCGCCAATTTACAGTAATTAGAAAATAGCACCAACTCAAAGTTCGATCGATAGGACCAAGTCCGTAGTCAGCGCAAATGCCTTACGTTAATACTTTATTTATTTCAAAAAAGAAAGCCAGACTATACTAAGATATTCATTGTTAGCAGTCAGAGATAATCTTCGTTTTTCGAAATTCATATGCTTTATTATAATTGTTTCATTGAGAAACATTTGTTAATGCGCTAAATTTATTTCTTTCTAAACAAAGCTAAGGTAGATCAAACCTAGTGATACTATGGCTGAAGAATAAAATGAATGGTTTTACTAGTAACTCAAAAATAAACCATTACATAACAGTGTTTTGTGACATAATAAATTATCGCAAGTTAGTTTCTGGACTATTAGTAACATCATCGTGGACTTAAAAGAGGACGCCGCCAACAAAATAAAACAGGGTGAGTATGGCCCTTAATTTTATTGGTATTATAAATTTATTAACAAACTAAAGTAAAGTTATGAAATGATTACCGATGTTGAAGTATTTAGGATTTATAAAGTAACTTATTTATAACTAATGCTTAATTCTTCAACCCCTTATTTTCAAAAATCATTTTGTTAATACTACGCTAAAAGCAAGTGTGTTGGTGATTTGTAAGATTTAATAAACATTAAAATATATTTAAAGACGATACAGACATACTTAAAACTGAATTCAAAAATGGAAGACGCTAAGAAAATATGCAAAAAGGAGATAAATTTAACTTTAAAAATATGTGATTTATTTACGCAAACATTTGGGTTTTCTTTTACAGGCGATGAACCAAAAACTAGGCTGAAGCGCCAATTGAAAACTTTTCAGTTCTATATCACTGCATTCTTTATTTTATTATTAGTGTTAGGAGAAGTGGCATATATCTTAGATAAAGTTATAAATTTGTCACCAATAGCAGATTCTATAGCAACCCTGCACATTGTTGCTTATGGATCAATGGGTTAGTATACTTTTAACAGATTGTTTTATGACATTTTTGTTGCTATACAAGGTATTGCAGTGCTCTGGACGTAAGACGATGCAAAATATTTTAGTACCTACTACAGTACCCCCGGACATTCTAGACTTTGATTAAGTAAAGCAAAGACTTCTGATTATATTTTCCGTCCTCAATGTAGGTAATTAATTTATACGGTATATTTGAGTGAATTATGACTTTAATGTTTTTTTTTAAATTGTGGCATAGATAAATATTGCTTGTTGGAAAACAGGTTCCATTAAAAGCCTTTGTAATGTTTAAAGTTATTTTGTTTGAGCTTTTCCGTAATGTACCTGTAGACGGCGCGAACCCTATATGTTTCCGTCTGTCTAGATTTTATTAATTATTGTTTAAATATATTTGTTATTACGACAGTCAGCCAAACATATTCGCGACCGCCGCGCGCTGTACGTTTTGTATCTCGAGTGTACCGTCATATGCTTTGTTCAGTAAAAAATAAAAGTAGTTTTTATTTTAAAGTTTTATTTTCCACTAGTCGGTAACAGCGCCTTAATTTAACAGTGTGTTCAAAAACAGCGTAAGGCTAACCGATTTCTCTTTGGCAAAATTGCATTTAAGATTAGATAACCTTGCATCTGTTAAAGTGACTTATTTGGCTAATATTATAAGAAGATTTAAATGTTTATTTCATTCAATTTTTTTAGACATTATACTAACAGCTAAGGTTGAAAAATATTTAGATATTTACAATCAAATTTATTTTAGGTTTGGGCAAAATATTAACAATATGGTTTAAAAAAGATGAATTTAAACGACTTATTCGTAATCTTGAAGATCTCTGGCCAATAGATTTAAATGACGCAAATGCAACTGAAACAAAACGTGCAATGATTTCTCGGCTACACCTCGTACAAATAAGTAAGATTTTATGTTAAAATACAATTAACGCAAAACAGAATTGAGCCTCCGAAACAGGTAGCATGTCGTTGTGTAGACATCATTTCAAGGTATCGGCGGGGATATGAGCAGGGAAGTGAGGGAGCGTAACACTTTCTCGCTCATTCGAGCTTCATATCTTTTGCTCATTCAAGCAAAAGCGACGAACAGCTGCATGAAACTTTTGGTTTGGATTGTAAATCTTGATTTTTTGCATGTAACTAATAGCATTTCAGGATTTTTATTTCATTAAATTGAAAACCGAACTTCCGATTAACATTAAGTTAATAATAGGCTATGTATGTGGGTTTAGTTTTATTAACATTGGCTTCATTTGTTTAGTATAACTACTTTTTTCTTTTCTACATTATTCATTTTGTTGTCAGAGTTATATTGATTACTGTAGTTTGTAATTTTAATGTAAATAAATTATTTTGAAGAACTTTTTTAGGCTACACATTTTCGAATGTTGGTGGTTTAGTACTGTACATCGTAACTCCAATTTTTTTATTTGTATACCATTATTTAAAAGACGACGACGCATTTTTGGGCTACATTTGGTACGTGTGGTATCCTTTCGATAAAACTAAGCCTGCTAATCACGCTTTTGTGTTTATAATGGAAGTTTATACAGGTAAGGTTAATTTTTTATCTCGAATTGCTATTAAGAAGCCAAAACTTTTTATGTTATATCAGTAATCACCAAGTGGTTCAGTTTTTTAATCATATACTCAGTAGCTTAATACAATGGTACTATCTTTAACAGATAGAAAGCAAAGACGCGAGAGAAGGTAGTGTACTAAACTAAAAAATGCATATTCATTTTTGCAATTGTCATAAATACTCACTTTAACCACTTTTATCGCTGGTTGACATTAGACGGAAGGACAGCAAGTAAATTTATAACGAGGTCTATCATCTTCGCTTTACGTTGGAAAAACAGCATTAGTGATATTAACATCGCATGGAGACGTATATTTCTGTCTACCAGGAAATCCATGCCAGCATTAAAAGTATTAATTAAGCATTAAAAGAGGCCTAACATCCCGGCCTCTGGTTGGCAACGCACCATTACGACCTTTGGTGTCTCTAGGCGGCGTGAATTTCTTACCATCAGGAAATCAGTCTGCTTGTTTGCCTTCCAATGTTATAAAAAAAAAAATTAGAATATTCCAAGATGATTATAGTTTGATTGAAATGAAGTACTTTTGCCTAAATCATAAACGTGATAGAAAAAACATTTCCAGGTACGTCTGCAGCAATAGCAATGCTAAGTTCAGATTTATGTTTCATGACGTTATCCAGTCATATAAGCATGCTTTTGCGGCTTTTACAAGTTAAATTACGAGGTTTGGGTTTACAAAATAAACGAATAACATCAGGAGACCAATTAGATTGTTTTGATGAAATTGTATCTGTAATTAAAATACATCAGAGACTTATTTCGTGAGTATACAATTACCAATAATATTTTAGTATATTTTACGTATCAGAAAATTGAAACAGTAAAATCCGTTGCCAAACAATATCCTATTAATATTATAAATGCGAAAGTTTGTATGTATGGATGTTTGTTATTCTTTCACGCAAAAACTACAAAGCCGATTACGATGAAATTTGGTATGTAGGTAGCT
>NJDD01004084.1:4948-31266 GCA_002245505.1 Calephelis nemesis
AAATTTTTTTGTTATGGAGGGCTTTTACCTATACAGGTATGCCAGCCCTGCTTAGGATTCTTCATTAGGATATATCCTAATGAAGTTGCACAATATTTTTGGTATCTCATCAAGTAGATAATGTGAAGTGATTATATACCTATAGGTATACTATGTTAAAAGTGCAAATATCAATATTTTTAAATAATACATTATACGTATAACAGTACAAGTGTTTCTTCATTTAAAAATATGATTATTTGAAAGTTTTACCCACGTTTTTAGAAAGCCCACGATGGAAAATATCAAATATATGCAAATATCAAGTTTACCTATAAATTTAGTTCAAAGTATATGACTTTTATTAACACAAATTTCTATCTATGTAGTACTATCGATAAAATTATAAAAAAATCACGTAAGTATACGTCGAGGTCGTATTTCATAATTTCTTGTATAGAATGCGAAGACATTTTATACTTACCACTCTGTATATTTACATATTTTGTAAAATTTTACAATAGATTAGCTGTGTATTGAAGGTCTTCCTAATGTCATTAATAGAACAGTTTGTGAGGATGGATGTTTTTTTATAGAAGAGGAAGCAAGCGGACAAGTGGGTCACCTGATGGTAAGTGATCACTTCCGCCCACGGACATCCGCAACACCAGGAGTATCACAGAAGTATTGCCAAGCTTTCGGGAATGTTCTTTACTCTTCCATACAGCAGTTTACAGTAGTAATACAGTAGTATAGCCAATACTTGCGCATTAGAACACCACAAATTGTAAATAATGTATTATTTAGATTTTTTTTAATTTTCATAATTCCCATCCGGTGAATGTTTATAAAATAACGAGGCACATGAGAACCAATGTATTTTCAATTGTTTATTATATGGTCAATATGAACAAAGTTTTTTCTGATTTTGATTCTAGACTCTAGAGCATTGCCGAAGTTGCGGGTGGAAGCAAATGTTACATAAAAAGACGGACCAGTTACTGATGTGCTTCTGAGCTTAAAGCTTAACAAAAACAAAAAATAAATATTTGTATTACAAAACATTACTTGTTTTACTAAAATTGAATTCTCAACCAATAACGTGCATGGCAGCATAACCACGTGTAGCATGACTATCCATCAATTCTAGACAGTGTTTTTTTAAACTAGCGTATAAACTTTTTTTAGCGGATAACGTTTAATGGCTTTTGCTTATTAATCTTACCGAGGGTAACAGTCTATATGTACAAAAATGAATCCGCATTTCGCGGGGTCGGAGCCAGTACGGATGTATCAATTTTGTTAATCATTTTTTTGTTATATTGGTTATCGTCAGGAGAAAGATCATATGAAAAGAAAAACTGGAAAAAATGTAGCGATTATGGGTAAAACAATACCTAAAAATTTCTCCATACAAACTGTTGGTAGCTGTCAATGTCGCGATACGAAGTTCGCTGGGTCGACTAGTGAAAAATAAATAAAAGGCTACCTAATGACTATTATTAGATCTTATTATCTGCCATTAACATTGGATGACAGTTAGCGTGCAGTTGTAATATTTAATAGGCTGAGATTTGGGTAGCGAAATGAGTAAAAGTTTGTGATGATGATGATGACTGCATGTCTACCACTTGTTGTTTAGTAAATTTATTTATAGGTATATTTATCTAAGAACTTCTGAGCATTGGTAATTCTGGTAATAAAATTGGTAAATCTGTAGGCGTTTATGAGATTAAAATTATTAATGAAATCACAGAAAAACCGAAATTACATTTAAATAGTTCTATATTTTTTTGGTGTGATTTTTTCGAGTATGTAGTTAAAGCTAAACATAAACATTTGGACGTAAAAGGCAACTATACTAGCGTTTATGAATTAAAATATACATTAATGAAATCGCAGAAAACCCGAATAATCACGTAAAATTGAGATATTTCAGAAGTCCTGTGTGTTTTTTTTACTGTATTTTTTTTGGTAGCACTACTTGATGTGTTAATGATAAATAAAGCATTTAAAGACAATTAAACCATGCGATTTTGTGGACATTCATGAGTTAAAAAAATATGAAGTAATAAAAAACCGAAATGACAAAAATGAATTTATATCTTGTGATATTTTTTTTTCATTTTATTATCACTTATTGCTGTGCCTAGTATGAATTCGGTTTCATTTTAAGAAAACATTTTCCTGACATTGTCTTTTACGTGGTAAAGTCCTTCACACATTCTTTGACAATCCTGAGTTAAACCTTTAACATTCAATGTCTTCGAGGTCCTGTGCTTTTGGACTCTTTTTTTTAATACCTACTTGCTACTATAGACAAATTAAATATATTAAAAATAAATACTACAATAAGAGATGGCCCAAATAAAAAATAATTTACAAATCATCAAATACCTACATAAATTTTTCACTTAAAATAATACTGTCATTTTACATTGAACAATAAATAAGTTTAGAGCAGCTGTCGGCAACCCGCGGCCCGCAAACGTCTTACTTGCGGCCTGTGAATGTCTTGAAAATAAGTTATATTAATCAAAATAAATTCAAAAACGTTCCGCGCTAGACCGTATAATATACGGCGTAGAGTGTAGATTCAGTCTTAAGAACGCGCTTCTTTTTTTTATGGTGCATCGCCAATTATATGTAGGTATATTTGGCTTCTAGGGTAAATATTACAAATGTGGCCCACCTTCAGTTTATTTTGACACCTTGTGGCTCTTGCCTGCCAAAAGGTCGCCGACCGCTGGTTTAGAGGATATCTATTGTACTCTATACATTTTAATTCAAAAACATTTGCAGTTTAAGAAACAAATTAAGGGTTTCCATGGATTTATTAGAGTCTGAATGTGAGGTATGAATAAGTTTAAACTATCAAAATCACGCATAAAACGAGATGGCTATAATTATGGGCAAATAAAGCAATGTGCAAGATTACTCGGCCTATTAAGCCAACCGATGTTGATTTTAGAAAGATAGGTCATGATATCAAGGGGGTCCTATCCTATATTAATTTTATCAAGATCCAAATAGTGGTCTTTAAGTTGTAATTAATAAATCGGCTTTTTTACTAACATAAAAAGGTAGGTAACGCATTACTACAATCGTTGGTGTCCATAGAGGAAGGCAAACAAGCAGACTGATTTCCTGATGGTAAGAAATTCACGCCGCCTAGAGACACCAAAGGTGGTAATGATGCGTTGCCAACCTGAGGTCAGGATGTAAGACCTCAAGCAAAAGTAAGTTTACCAGTTACCTTACCCTCCGAACCGGAACACGTCAAGACGTTAAGGCGGCAGGATAGGTAAGGCGGTGGTACCAATCCGGGCGAGTCGCTGCGAAACTCTACCACCTAGTCAGATTTCACGATGTTAGTGATAATAAGCCTATGCTCGCCTTTTATGAGCTGCCTGGCAAGAAAGGCAGATGGTCTATTCTGCAAAGGAGCCCGGACCAACACGGGGTTTGTCGCTTATGGCAGTCAACATAAACGAAAACTTTTGCATTATTAAATATAATTCAAAAACGACTAGTAGAATGTTGAAAAAAATTAAGTGAGATATGTCTTCAATCATATTTTGCTATCTTCAAAAAAAATTATGAAATCGCGACATGGTAGATATCTTAGTCAACAGTTATAGTCGGTTTTTGCAGTTTTATTGCGCTTAATTATTTTCGTTTGTAATCAACAAATTAGTTATTCTTAATTAGGTATTTTTAAAAATGTTGAATTATAAATTTTGTAAACAAGTTTTTTAATTTTTTAATTAACAGATATGATATAAACATGGCGAAGTTGGTACCAAAAATTAACTGGTTGTTGATGTACTTTGATCCAAGTTTTATTCAATTAAAAATTTATAAAAAACATATTGATATACCTATCTACATTTACATTGAAAATGTGTGATTAGCCAGAGATATTAATTTATGTATTTCTAAAATTTAAACTAGATACCAAGGTAATACCAAGTCTTTGTAGTCTTGTTCAAGATGATTTTGCTTTTCTCTTTTCTGTACTGTCATCTAAAAGTAGTATCCTTTTTAATATTGCTATATATGTGAAAAGTACTTTATTTTGTATGTGATAAGGTTGCCTGTTTGCTTTAAATCATTTTATAATTATTGAAATAGTTATCGTACTCCGGACATTTAAGTTTGTAAACGAGTTAGAAGTTTTTAGTTATATAAATTAGATGTTTTATAGATTAGGCAAACCTATCTTCTAATGGTGAAATGGTAAGTGATCACCGCCGCCCGTATACATAGACCAGGATGGTGGCAGACGTGTTGCCAGTATTTTACTTTTCAGGAATCGTTTGCTCTTTTATTCAAAGCAAGTTGTACAAAATCAATTCAAATTCTTAAAAATATATCCCAATAAAAAAGGAACGAATAAAAATAAAACAACACTATGAGCGAAAGCAGATCAAAGATAGCGTTCTTTTTTTCTTTCTAGCTTTTTACCGAATGGAACAAAGCCTTTTCTTATTTATTTTTACTAAATAATGACCGTATTCTTAATAGCATCTGTCTTGTTTTATTTCTAAGCATAATGCATATTCAGTGGACTCGTAAGCTCACAAATTATGTAGCTTTATAAAATACGCTTTCGGAGCAGAGAATTGGCGTACTTGTTCAAATACAATATGAACGTAGCTAAAAATATAAATTAGCTGTTGATCGCAGCTTCGCCTGTTTATAAGTAACTTGGAAGGAACCCGATAAGATATCGGGATTAGGGATGAAACGATACCACTGAGGTATCGTTACTTATACTCGATACTGGTATTGGTCGTCAAGTATCGATATTTACTTAGTAGTAGTAAGATTTCGGAAAATTTTGAGTGGAAACCGTAACAAGTATTGGGTATTCTTTATTGAAAAGTGCTAATAATAGTCTAACATAAAATAATATTTTTGGGTTTTTCTCGACCATGAGTGTCGCGGGTAAGCGCTAGTACAACACGTCACCTTCCAAATAGTATATGGAAAAAAGTACGTTTTCGTAGTGCTGCTCAACATATTTTGTAAATGTCTTCTGGTAAAACTTTTTTCGGACATAGTCCGTAGACAAACAAGCTTGTCAACTGCCTGCTGCTAACTACACAAAACTAAGCCTAGGATGCGTTCAGAAACTTCAATTTACGATAAACTTTTTTTATCAATGTTAAAAGATGTCCATTATTTTAATTTCCATAAACCATAAAATTTACTGAGTGCTTTTATCCGATACCTACTCGATATTTAATTTCAAAGTATCGATATTAAAATGTACTTGCTATCGGAGAAAAGTATCGAGTATCTACTTGGATTTACTCGTATCGTTTCATCCTTAATCGGGATAAAAATTAACGTTTACATTTCTCTAAGGACTTAGTTATTTTTTTGCAATACTTAGAAATATTCGCTTTTGTGATTTAAGTTGCGCGTTTACTTTGTATGCAGTTAGAGGTAAGATGCATTAACATTTTATCAATATTAAAATAAGATACGAAAATAGCAACTACCAGTTGTAAAAATCCATTGATAACTACACGTATTTATATTGATAAAACGTAACTGATATCGGCGAAAATCCACATGAAATACTAAGTTGTTGTTATTTTTCATTATATATTATTAATGTGAAAATATTACAGATAACCCACAATATGTACTGTAGTTATTATGACTATTAAGAAGCCAATTTTTTTTGGATTTTGTTTATTCGTTTGAATCTGTGTATTTTCGTGTCGTGGGGCAAAAACTCTGTGTTTTTGACTTACTTTTCATTATTTTAAGAACCCAGATTAAAAACCACTTGAATTTGTACTGTAAGAGTGAAGTTATTTGTATTAATAAAATGCCTTGCAGTCGAGACGGTGCTTACCTAAGAACTACATTATCACCACATAGTACAAAACAAGGTCGCTCTCAGCTATTTATCCATATGTATGCTTAGATCTTTAAAACTACGAAACGTAGTTTGATGCGGTTTTCATAATAGATTTATTCATTTAGATGTATTTCCGGGTCTGGGTGTTTATTAAATTTATTCTGGTATCTATTTAAGTATTTCTATGTATTAGTATCGTTGACTAACACCCATAACACAAGCATATAATTTGCTTACTTTTTGGTTAGATTAAATTTGTGTGACTTGTCCAGGGATATTTAATAACATAGAAGTTTGTCCATCCGTACGAAGCTGGGACGGGCTTCTAGTTATATGTAAATTCACTATCGTTTATATTCATTATGTTTTTTATGTGTGAAACCTGTGAATGGTAATGACAGATTATTTTGTTTATGAATATGAAATTATTTTTAGGCTCTTGTGACGCGTTTAAGATATAATTTTAAAAATCTACAACCGTATTGTATATATCATAATTTTGCAAGATTATTTTTTTAACATTAACACAACTTTGCAATAAGGGATATTAAATTTACAATTAAGTATAACATATTCTAATTGTTGGGAGGTTGGTACGAAAAGCAATTAAAATTAAACATTGTACTCACATTTAATTCAAATGTAAATAAATTTTCCATTAGTACAGGAAAGTGACCAAAAGTGGAATACTTATATAAATTCTTTAAAAGATCTGTACTTAAGTTTTATTTTAATCAATCTCATTGGTTACAATTAAATGCATAATCACTATCAAAAATATAATAATTAAATTCACAAATCCATATCTTTTTAATTATCTTCTTATTATAATGTTGTTATAGTTTATCTTTGTAATTTATAATCCAAATATCTATGTCGTACAAATTAGGACAAAGGTTTTTTAATAAAATACCAACATGCTTAAGACCAATCTTAAGAAAGTCTATTTTTTTCTTACTCTATCGCTTTACGCATAGAACTATTTAGCCACGTTTTATTTTTATGATTAAAGTATTTTGTTAGTTAAGGTAAGAAAACAATGTTATATATTAAAAGACAAAGAAAAGTAGTCGTTAAGATGGAGAGACTAAGACTTATTTTAAATACATGCGCCAAAAAATCCATTTATTGCTATCTTGTCAGTAGCAAAAAATTAAGAAGGAGACACTTATATCGATACGTTTAACTTTTTTTACTTCTTGTTATTAGATATAATAACATTGACTTCTGTATTTGTATTTACGTTGGCATAAGCACTTTGATAATACAATCCATCCCATTGTAAGACAAATGATGTCTAATGACGTTATTACGTCATAATATTGTTATAAATGTCAATATCAACATAATATTGTTACATAATTGATATTTAGTACGGGTATCAACCCTAACACTTATTACACTTGCCCCATGCGCAAACTTTGACTAAAAGGTGAAAAAAAAATTGTTGTACCTAAAGGCATGTAAATATATTTTCATTTTATATACCGATCAAACGAAGTAAATCTGTATTATTAAGTAAATATAACAAAAAGATTACGAATAAATTTAAATGGGGCCAACCGGAAAGCTTTAAGATAAATAAAGAATCTTTAAAAGTAGTACGCTAGTTTAAAATGACTGAGGTAAGACAAATAAAACGTCCATAGTCCAATTGAAAACCCCTCTTTTTGAGAGTTGTTTGAAAACACTCGCAAAAGAATATGTGCGTGTTAGCTTTAAAATAATAACGTATAAAATAAGTAACATCACATTTTAAACAGTCTGGCAGTAAGTTTTGAAACGGTTCTAAAAATTGATTGTTTAACTTTATTCAGTGCCTTGAGTTCAAGTTGGTCCCATTCCATGACCGGTTTTGAAAGAACACCGGCTGCTGCGGACCCAACAAGCCTTACATTGCACACTACTACACACAACTACACACAACTACACACTATCAACAGCTAAGTGAAAGGACATGCCGATAATTGCTTTCGTGTTATTCGATTTTGTAATAAGTGACTTATAATGTATTCATTATGAAACGAAAGTTTATCTAACTTTACAATACCTATATGCTATCGTTTCAGATTTGTAATGTACTTCTTGGTTTTAATCTCATTTTGATGCAAAAAAAGTATCTTCGAGCCTATATCATCGAAGAGGCAGCAGAGGTATAAACACTTTGTTGTCTCTAGGCGGCGGGAATTTCTTACCATCAGGAAATCCCTCTACTTGTTTGCCTTCCAATATCATAAAAAAAACAGGGCAACGAATACTAGCTGAAGACGCCAAGTCCCACAATGTGATAGGTGGCAAGCCTAACCGGGCACATATCTAATTCCGGGCAACATTATTTTTGTTAGAAAATTGTAAATAGGCACACATTTTTTTGTAGCCCTATCAGAGGATCTAAGATCTCAAGGAATCAAATCCAACGTCGGACCGATAGACCACAGAGGCGATTTTGATAAATAATAAATAAATATTTCTGGACAAGTTACGCAAATTGAATCTAACCCCAAAGTAAGCAAATTACATGCTTGTGTAAGTCAACGATTCTAATAAATAGAAATACTTAAATATATACCAGAATAAATTTAAAAAACACCCAGACCCGGAAATGCAGACATCTAAATGTTCATCACACAAATGCCTGATCCCGTCGAGAATCGGGTTGGTTAGTCGGTGTAGTTAGCAATCATCGGGGTTTGTCATGTGTTTGTCAGCGATACTGTCGTTAGGAGATAGAGTTCTGCGATTCTCTCGGGTTGGTACCAGCGCCTCATCTGTTTCTGCCTTCATTGCTTGCCAGTGTCATATTTCGGTTTTTGTAAACTTCCTTACGTAAAAGGCTGAAGTTTAGCTAATCCTAGGTAGGTAACGCATTACTACAATCGTTGGTGTCCATAGAGGAAGGCAAACAAGCAGACGGATTTCCTGATGGTAATAAATTCACGCCGCCTAGAGACACCAAAGATGGTAATGGTGCATTGCCAACCTGAGGTCAGGATGTTAGGCCTCGAGCAAAAGTAAGTTTACCGGCTACCTTACCCTCCGAACCGGAACACGTCATGACGTTATGGCGGCAGGAATAGGTAAGGCGGTGGTACCAATCCGGGCGAGTCGCTGCGAAACTCTACCACCTAGTGAATGTTAATAGTGAATGGTAATGTAGTGTGTTTCATTGCATCAAAAAAGGTACTGCTTATTTATTTTGTAACTAGCTTCCGCCCGCGACTCCGTCCGCGCGGATGTCGGTCTTCGCGTGATAAAACTGAAAAATTAAGATTTTTTTTCTACGTATTTTTCCAGGATAAAAAGTATCCCATTTTATGTCCTGGATAATAAGGTATAATTATACCAAGTTTCATCGAAATCGAACCGTTAGTTTTCACGTGATGCCTGAACATACAGACAGACAGACGAAATTTTTTTTAATCACATATTTGGGTTTGGTATCGATCCAGCAACACCCCCTGCTATTTATTTTTTCAATATTTTCAATACAGAATTGAAGCTTTTACAGATTTATTATATGTATAGATGTCATAAAAAGTCTAAACCATAAAATAATGTATTCATAGATGTTTGAATGTAATTTGAGAAGTAAATATCGTCTACTCTATCAATTTAAATCAATTTTCTTATTACAAATTACAAACTAGCTCAGGAATTTTAATAATGTTAATATTGTATCAGATAAGACAAATAATTTGTATTCATTATAGAACGAAAGTAAATATCCGTAGACAGTATCCTCCATTTTGACTATCAATTTAAAATCTATTTACGACGGCTTACGAATTTTAATTAGATAATATAATAACAGTGTAACAATGAGGTTCCAATAAATGGAACCATTTATAATGTAGCAGCCATTAGTATGTTTCTAATATGTTTTTAGAGCGTGAAAAGTAGAAAGTTTCAAAAGTAGGTAGCTTTGATAAATACATCTATAGATAGTTAAATACTAGTTCAAATAATCGCCTCTGTGGTCTAGCGGTTCAGTTGTTGGACTTGACTGCTTGAGGTCCCGGGTTCGAATCCCGGGTCGGGCAGCAAAACGAAATTGGATTTTTCCAATTTTCTAATAAAAAAAAATGCTGGTCGGGATTGGAAATGTGCCCGGTTGGCGATAGGCTTGCCACCTATCACATTGTGGGACTTAGTGTCTTCGACTAGTCGTGGATGCCCTGGTTGTGCCTCTGCCTACCTCTTCGGGGATATGGGCGTGAAGATACTTTTTTTAAAATATAGATGTACCCGCTGGTTTTGTGTAAAGTGACAATGTTCCTGTTCCCAAGGGTGGTGTTATCCCTACTCATAAAGAAGCAAGAGTGAATGTTCTAGATATTATTAATGTAGTATGCACGTTATATTATCTCATTAGGATAAACCAAGCGAATAAAAAAATACAGTTTTACTGTGCTAGGAAGCACATAGCGTGCCTGCCTTAGATATTCTTACTGTTTTATCGTCAGTGCTCATTATTGTTGTTTTCCGGTTTGTTATGAATAGTAGTTGTTAATTTAAGTGGTAGAGTGTTGGTACTATTAGACTTACTACTTCTTGCCACAACAAGTACTCATCTTTGCCGTACTGCATTAGGGTGAGTAGGGGAACTAGCAAACTTTCCATGCATGCATTAGAAAAAGACCCTTGTCTTATGTTGGCAACTCACGAATCCTACAGTTGATGTCCAAAACGCAGCTTGTACATCCGATTGTTAAGAAATTCGATTGCTTTTTGCTTTCCAAATTCCAGTCGAATAAAAAAATACAAAAGAAAAAGGTAATTCTTATCACTACATAGTATAAAACAAAGTCGCTTCCTCTGTACCTATGTCCCTTTCTATGCTTAAATGTTTAAAACTACGCAACGGATTTTGATGCGTTTTTTTTAATAGATAAAGTGATTGAAGAGGAAGGTTAATATGTATATTACATAACTGTGCGAGACTGGGGCAGGCCGCTAGATATATAAATACAAATTATAATACTTTTCGGTTACATCAATATGTGTCATTTTCAAAGGTACCGGTTTATCTATTACTTACTTATTTTAAAGTCAGTCTTGTTAAAAAAACGTATTACAAGAGTAGGAGCATAGATTTGTTTAACGTGTCGTGTAGTTGAGAATTCTTTGAGGACATAATTGGCGGTCAGTGACCTCGTTTAGTTCCTCCCACTAAAATAGAGTTAAATAAATTGATGTTATTACAATTGGAACGCATCTCTCTTCGTAACCTGCTTACGTTTTGTTTGGAGGAATACGTTTGTGTTGAGTGACAAAAAATGGACGCAGGTGCTCAGGTTTTTTTGGTGGAGTCAACAAATTAGTTTCTTTGTTGATTTAGTCACAAGAATGGAGTTTCTAAGTTTTGTCTTTTTCTATAATATGTATACCATAACTGGATGAATGGAAGAATATTCTATATCACTGTTTTGAACTGATAAAATATAGAATATTTCACTATAAGTGCATAAAGGCGGTTTTTTAGTTTTGGAGCTATCTTTACCAACCTTTGTGTGAAGCGACAATGTAATTACAAAATGAACACTACATTGTAAGAATTTATATATACATAGTTTGGTATATTATGTTTGTACATTCATTAATACATATGTTTATGTTTTTGTTACACGTAAAATAATGTGAATGAAATATGCAACGCAACATTTTAAAATACAAAAAATAAATAAATGAGATAAACTAAAATAATAGTATTCAGTAGTGGTAGAGTGCTATGAACAGTTTGTTTGGTAGGGATCTATCGTCTTATTTATTCCTGGCTCAATATGAAAGTGCTAAGTTCCAATCCGGAATCCTGTTGACCGGTAGACTTGCACATTTAGCCTGATACCCCGGCCTACCGGCATATATAATTTCTAAAGAGAATATAAGCAATGGTTGTGTCTTAACTTTATGTACAGCTTGTAGAATAAGTAAAAAATGTACCTAGTCGTTACAGGAGTCTTCCACTAACCCTTACTGGGTGGTCATGGTTGAATCTGTACTGTAAGATATCTGTACCTTTTTTTTTGAAATATAATTATATGAAGAGTTTTTTTATGACTGTAGAAATTCAATCTTTTCGCCTCAATTCTTATGAGGGAGAGTAGAGAAAGGATCGAAAGTGGAAGTGTATTAAGTTGGAAGATATTTTTCTTAACATCATGCTCCTTTAGACTAAAGCACGTTTTGGTGGGAATTGTGGTAATTGGTATGTCTTTCATCTTCTAAATCTCTTTTTTTATGATATTGGAAGGCAAACAAGTAGACGGATTTCCTGATGTTAAGAAATTTACGCCGATTAGAGACACTAAAGGTATTAATGGTGAGTTGCCAACCTGAGGCCGGAATGTTAGGCCACGAGCAAAAGTAAGTGTACCGGCTACCTTACCCTCCGACCCGGAACACGTCATGACGTTATGGCGACAGGAGAAATTGGTATTGATAAGTTTTCTTCTTCATTGCATAAAATCATTGGTAGAGCAGGATTGTTAGCTTAGGTTTATTTTTCGCAGTTTTTTTCTATATTCGATTTTCCACAACAATTTATGGATCACGGTGGAGTAAGCGTAAATAAGTAAGTAAGAGTAAATAAGTCAAGAATTCAATTGTTGTTCGAATTTCAAATCTTCATAGTTAGAGACTTCATAGATCGTTCGAGAAAGAATTACCAATTCTTTTTATTCACGTGCAGGGGATATTATGGAGGCTTTTGGAAGTAAAGTGATATTTACAGCACTTTTGCATAATTTAAATACAATATCTTTTACAGTTTTATAACATTGTCTATTCTGCAAGATAATAAAACCAGTTATGGAATTAACTTTAAGGTGTAAATTTTGGTTGTGTTTGACTTACAAATAAATTTTAAAAATAGATGTCTGTAAAATACATATAGAGACCACTTAGACAAAATAGTTTTTCGGTTTTTAGAGTATATATTATATAGAACACGAAGATAAAAAAGGTACGGTTAAACGTTATTTACTCAATGCTACAATTTTTCATATACTCTAAACCTTTTAAATCTATTTTTTTTAAATTCTAGTTAAAATATCTCCTTGTGTGGACCAAAAAAGACTCTTATTAATAAATTTAAATAAACAAACAAGTATACCTTATCAAAAATATTAATACTTAAATGCTATAATAATATTTTAATTAATACTCCAATTTTCTTCTATGAATTTTTTGCAATATATGAGTAAAAGTAAAACTCCGTTATTAGATTTATGTACAGCTTATTACAGAATTTTTTGGATAGACTTTTGTATCTAATAGAACTTAAAGTTCACCAGATTTCACTTTTGCAGCTCTACAGTCACAGTTTTCAATACAAGAAATATAAGAAAATTGGGATTTTCCAATTTTCTAATATAAAAAAATGTTGCTCGGGATAGGATATGTGCCCGGTTGGCGATAGGCTTGCCACCTATTACATTGTGGGACTTAGTATCTTCGGCTAGTAGTGGGTGCCCCCATGTTGTGCCTCTGCCTACTTCTTCGGGGATATGGTCGTGAAGATTTAGTCACAGTTTTGAAACAATTTGATACGTACATTGACGATATCATTAAACATTTCATTTGTCGCTTGTACGTAATTAAATAGAAGTTATCACAAACCCGTCTTATCTTTATCGATAAATATCAACGTCCTACTTTTACAGAAGATAGTGCTTTATCAATGAAATTGTGTTTTTTGTGTATTACTTAAAGTTGCAAATTTAATTTAAGTAATAACTCGAAAGTGTATATAATAATATAATATTTCTTAATCTTTGTAATTACTAAAATTACATTAAATGAATTAGTGTTAATCAACAAACACGTAGATAAACTGAAATAATATAATATAATAGAGTATGCCATGCAGCATAAATATAATAGAGTAATCAAGACCTAGAAATACAGAAACTCATTTCCACAACACAAATGCCTGCCCCTGTCGTGGATTGAACCGGTGCCTCGTAGATTGTCGTTGGAGTTATGAGTACACGATAATCACAGGATCTCCACTGATCAACGGGGTCAGGATCACCACTGGGTACACAGGTACCCAGTGAACATATTTCTTAAATACGAATGTGTCTAGCTTTTGGCTATAATATCCAAAATACCTACCTATTTTTTTCTTTATCTCAACGCCCCTCTATTAATCCTTATACCCAGCTATATACTGTATGTTACTCGCGAATATACAATTCTTCTACGAGAATATCGGGATAAAAAGTACCTTTATTTCTTTTCCAAATTATAATCTATTTCTATATTAAAATTGCCTCTTAATTAAAATCGTTATTAATAATGTTAGTTGTTAAATGTTAGTCACTAGATACTTAATGGGTAATCTTCTTAGACACTGTAAAAACACTAATTAATTATTAATATTTTTTTCAGTTTTTTATCTTGACTGTTAAAATAAATAGCAGCATGATTAAAATTTTATTTCAGTACCTAGGTAGGTACTGAAATAAAATTTATTAAATAAAATATACTTTAAATAAAATTTATTAAGTATATGGCGTATTTTTCATAGCATTTAAACTATTCTAAGAATATTATAGACAATCTTATCTAATTTATTAAATAATTAAGAGAGTGTAAGAATTAAGCAATAACAATATTTTTGAAAAGTGAAAATACCTATGGTATAATGGTTGAAAAAACATGTAATAAACTGATAGGAAACTCTACATTTTTAAACACTATTTGTATTTAATGTGCCTACAATCAGTACTTTACTTTTTTAAATTTATGTCTTTCAAATTTTGGTTTCAAGTTTCCTTAAAAATTTCTCGCCTTTATTTTATTTTTTTGTCAATGTTTTTTGTAACTAACTTACACGTTTTGATTTAGGTACGTACTACGTAAGAGGCGGTCACGCCAGAGGTCTTATTGTATCCTTTTAGAAAGAATTTATTTAAAAAAACAGGTATTTTAACAGAAATACTATCTATCATAACTACATAATACGTGTAATCTAATTAATGTAAAGGTAATCCATTTTTTAATTCCAAAATTCCAAAAGCGATAAACAATATACCTACGTACACAGTTTTTCAAAACAGTGGTTTTAAAAAAGTTATTTTCATGGAGACACGATAGCCGTTAAACTATGTGATAGGTAGGTATATTAAAATTTTAAACATCAAAAATAACGAAACATGATGCAAGACTTCAGTTATCAAAGAAATAACTTAAGCACCTATCTAACTTTTCCTTTTTTTAGTTTGTGAATTAATTAAATGATGTTAGTCATTTTCCATTATAATTTGCATAACAATTACACGAGGTACCTACCTAGATATAAATTTCAGCTTTTTTTAATTTTTTAAATTAAATAAATGATTAAGAATTACCCACCATCAAGTAAGCTACTGAAGACACATCTCTAGCATAAATTTTGTTGTTTATTTACTGCGTTCCGGTTCCATGGAATATAATTGATATTGAGGAAGTAGAAATTAATACAATTACAGTTTTAATTGATGCACCAAAGTTTCACAGAGTCCACGTTCAACGTTCACAGATTTTCACAAGCATTAAAATTAGAAATGACAGTTTAAAGTATCATAAATGGTACAGTTTAAATATTATTTTTGTTTCGATCGGAACCCTTTAGTAGAGTGGAGGCACGCTAGACACACGTGCGATCAGCGCGGGAAGACTGCGTGGCGGTTGAGGCGAGCGCTACGGTGGGGCGCAGTACGAGCCCTACTAGTACTGTTTATGGCCGAGGCACGCCGATGGCGCTGCTGCGGCTAAACCAACGTTCGAAGCCTTCAAGCAACTGCACAACCTATAGGAAGGAATATAACATTTGATGGGACTTGTACCTGGTCCCTTGAGTGCTACAATTCAGTTTTTCAAACAACTCTGAAAGTGTGTTTAAGTAATTCAAATGTATGATACATATATCTGAGTTACCACTTTGTATTACAATTTATTATCTATCTGTCTATCTATTCTAGTCGATATCCGAGACTGTACCCGTGTTTTTCATTTAAGTTATTGGAATAAAGATAACTCAAGTTTGTACCATGCTATTTAATTTTCTGTGTGGCCAATTTCGTCAAAAATGGTTTACTTTCTTTCGATTTTATAACATTTGAAAAATTGTAGATAAGGATCTATTTAAATGTATCTAATGAAATTGCAAAATTCTTTTTTCCATTTTGCATTTTCCATTATCAAATAGTTGTTATTTCAGATGCTTCATAAATTATAGAGATACTAATTTTTTTTTATTTCTTGCTTCAGTTAAGCATTCAATTAATTTGTTAATTATTAAAAACCTTACTTTCATTATTTAAATTTTAAGAGGAAGATTTAAGATGCGCTCTACCAAAGTTTAGCAAGTAGGTAAGAGAGGAAACTTAGGCCAGCTTTCATATAAAGTTTAGTTGCTGTTGGCATGCCGGGGGTACTTAGTTATTAAACTTGTACATGAATTAAAAAAAAATAGTCCTTTTTAAAAAATAATAATAAGTACAGAAAATAATTCAAGCACAATCTTAAGACCTAGAGACGTAAGGCCTGATAGCCCCTAGACAAACAATAGTTGTCGAATTAACAAAAACGATCAAAATTTAACCATCTTCTGTGTCTTCTGTATGTATGTTATTTAATCCTAAAATTTAAAAAAAGATAGCCCTCAAGAAAAACTACATCTCATGTAGCAAAGAATTATCTCGATTAGGCCAGTGTTTAAACAACAAATATAATAATAAAACATTTGATATTTTCCATCGTCGGCGCTTCAGGGCTAAACATTAAACTCCCTGATGATGCTGTCATAAGCGAAACCGGTAGGTTATTTAAAAAATAATAAATTATAAGTGATACGTAAAATAGTACAAGTGTTTCTTTGGTTAAAAATATGAATAATAAAACAATTTCAAAAGTTATGATGGCACAGAAAGGCTTACGTACATACATACAGATTACAAACACACAAAAAATTACATAGAGACACGTCAATCTTAAAGAGGGGTGCTCTTTTTACGTCGGGGTTAACGACTCCGAAAACGTATTGAAATAATTCATTTTATTAATTTATGATTGCATGTTGTTCTCTGATGTTATTATTATTAATTTCACACCTAATTGTTGATGAGTAAATAAACTATATATTTATTTTTTGAATTATTTGGTTACCTTTTTCAAGTTAAAGAAAATTGAAAACACGTTTTCTGTCATTCTTCAATGTGATCATTTAGAATTTAAATCTTCTTTTATGTTTACGCCATCTATCGCCTGTGACAAAATAATTGATCAAAAAGTTATTTTGTGAAACATCTGCAGTCTCGTACAAATTGAATTTAAGCAAATAATATTTATGCTATACTAGCCAACTCGGCGAATTTCGTATCGCTTGACGTTAACAACTACTTACAGTTTGTAAGCAAAAAAGAAATTATTTTTTTTCATATTTTCCCCACAATTTTTCCGGTTTTTCTCTTCATAAGAACTCTTTCCTGACAATAACTAACCCAAAAAAATAGCAAAAGTTGATAAGGATGATGTGATGCAATGACCATGGCAAATGGGGATTCATTGATACTAGTTGTCGCCCGTTGGTCGGAATTCGAACATGTTAAATTTTAATATCTTGTTGATAATAACGCCATCTTCATTTCTCAAGGCCAACTACTTTGTTTCCAAACTTTTTAGTGCGCCATCTGTAATCTTTTGTCGTTATCATCAATATATTTGTTTGTGTGTGTCAAATGCATGGTAGAGTGAGTAATGTTTTATTTATTGATTCAATGTACTTTATAAGCATTATTATTGAAAAATATTAGCGTTCTGCACTTCTCCTACACATTACTATAAGTGTGTCGAAAACGCACGCAGGACGCAATTTTTGTTAAAATGGGTCCAAAGTTTTGTATTATTAATATATAGATATAAACCTGTTAATTTAAAAACTTATTTCTTATTTTTCTATATATTAAATCAGCCACTAAAGAAAACATTAAATCAATGGTACAAAGCGTTTTAGATTTTAATAATAGTTGATCAACATTCAGTATAACAACACTTTTAACGAGTCATCGTATAAAGTCTTGGTATAAGATTTATTTCCTTCCCTTATTTAAATTTATTTTTAAGTTTAATATAAATTATGTTTTACATATTAATCATAATTCACTGCTAGTTGCAGTTGTACCTTAACTCCATATTATCTATATAGGGGTCAGCGCATCATAATTAAAATTTTAAAATGAAGTTATTAATGAGTAACAAATGTTTTTGTAATATTATCTTCATTAAGATAATATCATTTAAGTTTTAAGTATTAATGGCTGCACTAAGAGACGTCACTTATCTTTCAATCAATCGTTAAGTCGACGTTTCTTATTCAAAATTGTGACTTAATGGTAGATTAATTTTAATTAATATCTCTGAATTCAGCCGTAGGTCGTTTGATTAATTAATACATTAGTACGTACGTCTAACACAAAAAAGAGGTAGAGTTTAGCAGCGATATGGTCACTACTGGGTACAAATAACTTTATCATCATCAGCCGGAGGACGTCCACCGCTATACATAGGCCTCCCACGGTCACTAGCCGTTCGTATCCAGCGACTCCCCGCGACTTTGACCAGGTCATCAGTCCCTCGGGTGGGAGGTCTTCCAACACTACGTCCTCCGATGCGGGGCGGCCACTCAAGAGCCTTTCTCTCCCAGCGGTTGTCGGTTCTGCGAGCAATGTGGCTTGCCCATTGCCACTTCAGCTTGCTGACTCTCTGGACTATGTCGGTTACTCTCTTTCTCTTGCGAATCACCAATTACGGATCATATCTCGCAGAGAAACACCGATCATAGTTCTCTCCATAGCACGCTGAGCGACTCTGTGATTATTTTACAGGCCCAAATAACTTATTTTTTTCAAATTTGCGGAAGGCTTAAGGATCAAGTTTTAATTTTTTTAGTCGACTCTGCTATTTGATGCAAAGCTATATTTACGTTTATTAATGATTTATTACAATCAGATGTTTTGTCACCGCTACATCCTCACTAATGTCACCATAACGCAGTTGTTACCTATCAACATGTTTTTTTTTTGAAAATAAGAAGAACTGGACATCATATCACCTTCAAGATTCCTTTGAGCCAAGATCGTATCTTACTATCGAAAGAATTTTAATTATTTTATCATTAGTCTACACTCTACGTTACCGACTTCGACTGCGATATTTTACAATTATTATTTTTTTCCTTGCGACAATTTATTTAAATTTAATTGAAAATATCTAAAGACGTTTTAATTTCTAGCACTCTTACCGTGTTTAGACAAATATTTTAATTTATAAAATGAAAAAACTTTTTTCTCATGCAGGACACAATTTGGTCCTGGACGCTCTAAAAATTTAACCTTCTGAGGATTCAAATAATTTGGTTATTTTTTTAATTACCAACGCAGTTTCGATGTCCTAATCACTACATATCGTATAATAGGTAATATTCAGAAAACAAAATAATTGCTCCTTCCGGCAACTTAACCTAGCCGTTTTAATACATCGACATATATTTCTTTAAAGATTTTATGATTAAGCCGAATGCATGTTTAAATCAATCAATCAGGTAAAAAAACCATTTGAATAAAAGAATAAAAAAGGCATTTCATTGGGTAGTACCATGAAAAAAACAGAAATGCTAAAAGGCATAATAAAGTTTGTAAAAGCCTATTAACCGCATGAGTATTTACGTCTTGGTATATTATGAACCCTGCTCGATGTTTTTATGACAAAAGTTCCTTAAAAAATGACTGTAAAAGTTGACTGAAACGACTATAAATCCAGTCGTTATCTTAAAAAGCATTGGTACTGTGTGGAACATTACATAAGTAGATGTCAAGTCCAGAGGAATGTAGTGAGACATATTTACATATTAAAATTAAAGCGGAGTACTTCGAATTTTTATTTTTTTTTGTGATATTGGAAGGCAAACAAGCAGACGGATTTCCTGATGGTAAGAAATTCCCGTCGCCTAGAGACACCAAAGTTGGTAATGGTGCGTTGCCAACCAGAGGCCGGGATGCTAGGCCTCGAGCAAAGTAATCTTAGCGGCTATCTTACCCTCCGAACCGGAACATGTCACGACGTTATGGCGGCAGAAATAGGTAAGGTGGTGGTACCAATCAGGGTGAGTCGCTGCGAAATTCTACCGCCTAGTCAGATGTCACGATGGTAGGATAGGATGATATGATAGGATGGTAAGCCTTTGCTCGCCTTTTACGAGCTACCTGGCAGGAACGCAGATGGTCTATTCTGCAACGGAGCCCGGATCAACACGGGGCCATAATTAGTTTAGTAAGTATACAAAACTTTTCTGTTTTTCTCGATTTACCTGAAAATTTCATTGTCATATCTAGACTTGGTACAGTCCCATTGGCCCCACGGGAGTATACTCTTGCAAATATTTTTTTTAAAAAATCGATTAACTTTAAAAAATAAATATTATAATAAAAATTTCGAACATGTTACTTCTTTTTTTTTAAAAGTAGATTTAAAAAATCTTCTCCAATTGAGGCTGATTTTGTTTTTCTTTTTACGAGTAGGTTTTATCAGTGTACATACAGTAATAAATTATAGGTCCTATTTTTTCCTTTTTAATTAGTTTGCGTTTGGGCTAAATGACAAAGTCCAAAAAAATAAGATAATCTTTCGATTGGAATGCCAATAATTTTCATGCTTCTGCAACTTGAAATAGTAACGCAATTAGCGAAAATGGTAATTGAAGCTAAAACTAATCTGTTCGTGATGTTGGGTCCGATTACCGGGTCGGGCAACCAAAAAAAAAATGTATTTTTCCAATTTTCTAATAAAAAAATGTTGCTTGGGATTGGATATGTGCCCGGTTGGCGATAGGCTTGCGACCTATCACATAATGGGACTTAGTATCTTCGGCTACTCGTGGATGCCCTGGTTGTGGACTTAGTGTCTTCGGCTAGTCGTGGGTGCACTGGTTGTGCCTCTGCCTACCTCTTCAGAGATATGTCTGCATATACTTTTCTTATACTAATCTGTACCGTAAGTACACTTACCAACTTTTTGCGGCATGAGGAAGTATTGTGTGAGCGTATGACCTACACCCGGATTCACTTTTAGTAGCATATTAAGATTATATCAAAATTGCATAATATTATTTGAACAAAAAAAATGTGATTGTTATTAACACTCCATAAAAAAACATAAATGTTTGTCTATGGCACCTTATTTCCTACACACTTAACCGATTTTAGTGCATTTTTTGATTGACACTATTTTGTCAAGATTTATTTTTGTAAAAAAATTAACACTCCATAAAAAAACATGTATGTATGTCTATGGCACCTTATTTCCTACACACAAACCTATTATGATGCATTTTTGATGGACAAATATACTATATTGTCGAGATTGTTCTTCGTTGTTTGGTAAATATGTAAATAATTTATGTTCAAGTTAAGATATCTATTTGTCCCTTATTTGTATATTCTACTCTCTACACTTAAAATACGTTTTGTTTTTGTATAATTTTATTTATTTCAACGTAAGGTTTGAACTAATAATATTAGAAAACAAAAGTGTATGTTTGAGATAAAACAATATAAAACTATATAGTTTTACTCGATTTTATTAAAAACTCAACAAGAAACATCTGTTGAATAAAATACGTATAATCAAAGCTTAGAACGTGCAATATGCACGAACTACCGAAATTACTGTTAGAGCTTCGAAGTACATTGAATTTTTAAGATATCATTCAAGGCGAGGGCCACGATCTCTTACTGTATAAATAGCTGATGCCCTCTACGATCACTGTTTTACAGAGAATTTCACTCACTCTATAATGTAAAGAGTTCTCTAATGCTTGGGATTTTGCGTTGCAAGTATATCTAACTTTTTGCAAACTCCTGCGTAAAAAGACGATATAGACTAGACAGTAGACCACTTAATATCCAAATGTGTTTTGTAAGTAAAAAATTATACTTTAATGTTTCCTTAAATAATTTTTTGCCACATATTCTTAAGAAGTTTTCGATACCGCTTCTTAAACTTTTACAGCTACTAACAGTTTGTATAGAAAAAAGAATGTATTATTTTCCTATTTTTCTTGCAATTTTTTCCGGTTTTTCTCTTCATAAGATCCTTCTCCTAACAGAAATCACCAAAAAAAGAATACCCAAAATTAGTCCATCCGTTCAGGTGTGACTCGATCACCACGCGAAATGGGTATTAATTTTTATATATGTAGATTATTATTTAGATCTATAACATATCATGTTTGATTTGTTGTAGAGTTAAAAAAAAATGATTTGGTTAAACCATAAACTACCACCGTTTCAAATGAGAAGAAACGTCGAAACAAACTCCTCTGCATACAAGATATGTTGGTTTACTATGACATTTGAAATGAAAAAAATACCAATCAAACTTTTCTGCAGAAAAAGCCGTTATATTAATATAAGTTTTATTTAGTAACAAGTCAAACAGCTTCTTTCGAAACCTTTTTAGGGACATTGATTTAAGACTGTCAGAATATTTGATACATTTTCGAATTGACATGCAATATTTACGGTATACACATACAGCCAAAATATATAAGCAAGGTAAAGGTAAATTTTTAGGAGACTTAAAAAGTGGCTTATATGAATGCAACTGGTTCAAACTACATATTGCTCGTATACCTTTTTTCGAAATCTAAAGATTCTGATTAAATCTACCGAATCACTCCAAATAGGGATGCCATATTGCAAAACTGAAAAAAAATCCATGGACCACGATAAGCTAAGAAAGATTCTTATCAAAACATACAAATCTATCAATTTTATTACGCGGACCGTCAATATAAAATTTCCAGTTACAAAATATGTCCATTTTTGTTTCTAGAAAGTTAGGAGAATCTTACGTTCGTTTTTCAAACATGATACTTTTCATAGAATGTATGACTTTAATTACATTATACGAGTACTTATCTACATGCGTCAAAAACATAGTTTTAATTATTAGATTGGATAGTACATGGGATTAACACCACGTGTAGAACTAGGATGTAAATATCAATACTTTAATTATAACTGACGTTTTAACGTCAGATAGCCATGTATTTCATACTTTAATTAGGATCTTTAGTAAACATAATTCAAAAATAAAATAAATCAAGATGTCATGATTCATTTCCTAACAGCTTCTTCACAATTTTGTTTATTAAGAATTTCACTAAAACTTAAAGAAGACAGTGCCCATTCATAAAACTTTTTAATATTTTATTGCCAAAAAGCCGCTATGTCTCAAACCAAAATGTATGCTTTAGCTTATCATTTTAGACTGACTTAATATCTACTTGTATATTTTAATCAGTTTCATGGTCAGACATACCAAGAGTATGAATATGAGGCTGAATATAATCTAAATTACTAACAATTACGTCTAATACATTTGATATTTTCCTTTCCTTTAAAAAAAAAGAAACACTTGTACTGTTTTACTTATCAATTAATCATCATCATCATCAGTCGGAGATTGTCCACTGCGGCCTCCCCCAAAGAGCGCTACAAGTATCACTTATAATTAATTATTTTGTAAATAGCCTACCAGTTTCGCTTATACAGCATCATCAGGGCTAAAACTTAAGCTACTAAACAATGTTGTACAAGTGTTTCTTTTATTTAAAAAAAAAACATAAATTACGGCTAAACATATTTTTTTTTCTAAAGATAGATAAGGGTTCCGAGGTGGCCCCAAGTATCTATATTTCAAGATAAGTGAGAAGATCAAGATCCAACAGGTAAGGTAATCATATTCAATAATTTATAGTGTACCTCGGTGACATAGCAGTAAAACTGGAGTCGGTTTCTTGCACTTTTACTGCGCTTTAATTATATACACTTATAAATAAAAATGTCAACAAATGGATCATAAAAAACTTTCAATGTTAAGCCTTAGCACAAAATCTGAAGATTCTTACTTTAATTATAGCAGCTTTCATCATTTTTAGACGTGAAATTTCCAAAATATGTGAAATGCAAAGAGCTACAACGTTAGTGCTCACCACTGATTTTAATGGTAGGGCGACTTACTTCCGCAATAGACAATAGTCAATATCCCAGCCTCATGGAGGTAACGCACTGTTAATAACATTTTTGTCTATGGGCAAAGTGTGTTTCTTATAATCAAAAAATCGTTTTGTCTTGTTTGCCTTCCTTGTCATTCAATATTATGACTTCCAAAATTTTTAATAACATTTTATTGTCTAGCTGCAACTAAAGTTAGTCAAGTGTGCAATCGATAGTTTTATAATATAACGGATTTTATGTTTAAACTTGGTTTTGCCCCAGGTTTTGTCCGCAAGATTCACTTTACACTTAACAATTTTGTATCTATCAAAGATATTTTCGCTTGTCATTTAATAGCTTACATTTTTAAAACAATGCTATAATACCATTTCATTGGTAAAATCCGATCAAAATAAGCTCAGACAGCCCAGTACATTATCAAAGATAGGCGAATTGACCAACATTTTATAAACAGTTCTTAAACCAAAAAAATTAAATGTATCAGATTCAATATTATTTTTCAATATTTACCAAAATTTTCACGAAAATTTTTAAATGTAATTTTAGATTAAAGACATTTCCAATATTTTCCAAAAGTTTAATAAGCCCCCGATTAAATTTAAGTACACTTTATATTGAAATAGGTATAGGTGTTTGAAAGTTGATGTGATCATGATGGTTTCTGGCTACTTATACAATTACTTTTTTTCACGTTTTCAGACGGATTTCTTGATGGTAAGAAATTAGTTCCGCCTAGAGACACCAAAAGTGGTAATGGGCATTGCCAACCTGAGGCCGGGATGTTAGGCCTCGAGCAAAAGTAAGTTTACCGGCTACCTTACCCTTCGAACCGGAACGTGTCATGACGTTATGGCGGTAGGAATAGGTAAGGCGGTGGTTCCAATTCGGGTGAGTCGCTGCGAAACTCTACGACCTAGTCAGATGTCACGGTGTTAGTGACGGTAAGCCTATGCTCGCCTTTTACGAGCTGCCTGGCACAGGAAGTGAGATGGTCTATTCTGCAAAGGAGTCCGGACCAACACGGGTGACACCTTACATGTAAGTTTTCGTCGGAAGTTAGTTATAGAAAAATTTTAATTTTAGTGTTACTATTCAAAATTACACGTATGAATGTTACCATTCATATGGTCTCCGTCCACACTAGGTGCCTGATACTCGTATAAATAAATACGGAAGTCTGTCTGTCTGTTAAGTACGTTTTACGGATGAACAACTGAAGCGATTTTGATGAAATTTGATACATACAAATATACAAATATAGCTAAAGAGTCGAATTTAAATGAAGGCTACTTTTGTTCAAAAATCAATCACATAGCCAATTAAAGAGAATACAAGTTTACCTATATTAAAAAATATCTATTATACGCTGATGAAGACGCGGGTAAATAGCAAGTAATATTACAAATGCAAAAGTCTATATGTCTTTTACATTTTGACGGCTAAGCCGCTAAACCGATTTTAATGAAATTTAAAAGAAGTATAGTTAGTAGTTCAATCACACGCTATCTTTTTTTAAAAATCAATTCGTTAATATCTATGGAAGGGTTTGACAGTTTGTATAAAAATCCGTATTACAACGACAAAGTCGAGGGTAAACAGCTGGTATTCAATCATTTAGAGCGCGCATAAATATTCTGATTTTCAATTTTGTAATAATATCTTACATTTGAAAAAATATAATTAACTACCTAAGCCGTAACGAAGTCTGAAGTAGCGGTGTATCCAACCGTTCTCCTTCACCAATTAAACATGTTTCTAACTTTACAATAAAAATTAAAAACTTAATAGAGCATAAATTTTTCTCATTAAGCAATAAGCGCTCTAATCCGAGTATCCGCGTATTAAATGTTTCAGCTGACATTACTCACCTTGTACATATTATAGATTTTATATGATCCGTCGTCACTGGTGGATACTTGTATCTGATCCATTGTGTAGGGGGTACACTCTAGTCCATGGGAATTACATTTATTTATTTTGCGCAAAAACAGTATTTTAAAATTTTAAATAAAATCTGAAAAAATACGCAACGATATTTTATTAACCATCTGAAACAATTGTAATACGAGTTTCCTCACTTTGAATAATTTTAGCAGAATTCATTATTAAATGTAAACCAAAGTAAGTAATTAAAAAGGTAAGATCCAAGTAAACAAATAATTTATATTTGTTAATACAATCAACGCAATCGAGTAAATGTTACTGAAATATTGTTTCAATGACTGAAATATTTAGATTGTAAAACTCGTATCGATAAACTATCGGGATTCGTACACGCATACGGAAAGGTAATTACGTTTATGAATGGTACGCGTACGTGTTACTAGGTGCGTAAGTGGACATGGAGGCGAGCACGTGGCCGGCACGGGACACGCGGCGGGACACTTGGACCGCGAGGG
>NJDD01004084.1:40818-54045 GCA_002245505.1 Calephelis nemesis
GTATGTATGTATGTATGTATGTATGTATGTATGTATGTAAAACGATTGCTAGGAAGTGTGCTAATATAAAAAATAATACCAATTTGTGTGTGGTGTGTGGAACACAGTTTGAGAAAGTCCTAAAACTTACTGACACAGTTCTTGAGGTTGATATCATTGTTTGTCCACTTTCTTTGCTCTCGTTATCGGGTCGAAGTGTTTGAAGTGAAGTGCTCTGTAGCAATTGGTCAGAAGATTTTGGTGTAGCCTGCGATAGGCGATTCGAAGTCTTTGCTCGTTACTTTTTTAATTTCTCAGCGTTACTGGCCTTAAGCCACCAATCTTGTTTAAACAGAATACTTAGGAGGTACTATTAAACTTAGAACATTAATGGATTAACAACTCCAAACTTTACTGGTAAGTAGTTAAACATTTTCTTATATTCGGTATCCAAAAATCTCAACAATCTTTAAATTATTTACGTAATCGGTATTTGTTGTTTCAAATGTGGTATAGTTTCACGACGAATCACTGGGATTATCACAAACGCCTGTATATTTCTGGTGCCATAACGTCAGTGCTCATCGCGTTCATGTGCCGTTTGGAGGTTGGGGCAGTTAGTAACATAACTCACATTTAACATCCCAACCTTTCATTGGCATGCACTATAACCAGCTTTAAGGCTTCCAGGCGACGTATATTCCCCGTTATCAGATCACTCACACACATATCACAGGCGCAAAAGGTAATAACAGCATGTTATCAACCAGATGACAACGATGTTAAGTAATTTTATCGGCTTTCACACATAACACAACAATACCAAGCTAATACCAATTCAAGGGAGCCGCTGCGGGATTTTACCAATTCATTCGATAGATTTTACAGGGAAATTGTCAAACAATTGACAATTGTTTACCCCATGTTGGTCCGGGCTCCTTTGCAGAATAGACCATCTGCCTTTCTAGCCAGGCATCTCGTAAAAGACGAGCGTAGGCTTATCATCACTAACACCGTGACATCTGACTAGGTGGTAGAGTTTCGCAGCGTCTCGCCCGGATTGGTACCACCGCCTTACCTATTCCTGCCGCCATAACGTCATGACGTGTTCCGGTTCGGACGGTAGCCGGTAAATTTACTTTTGCTCGAGGCCTAACATCCTGACCTCAGGTTGGCAACGCACCATTACCATCTTTGGTGTCTCTAGGCGGCGTGAATTTCTTACCATCAGGAAATCCGTCTGCTTGTTTGCCTTCCTATAACATAAAAAAAAGTGTTCACTTACTAGATTAAATTTTCACTGGTGGACGGCAGACTCACAATATGCCACAACTTGGCAGGAAGTTATATATTCTTTTGCGTCAAACTTAAGAGAAGCATCAGTGTTAAGATGTGACAACTCCATTGCTGATAATATAGTAATTTAGGTCATCGGATTAGTCTGTTAGTGCAGTCATAAGCAAGCAGTAGAGTCCTTGCAGCAGCATATTGTATATTGCAGCAATTACCTTACATACCTCTGCTTCCGTAGCATCAGTGCTTGCCACTTTCGCACTCCATGCTGCATGGTAGGGTAACCAGATAACTTAGCCTAGGATCATAGCCCTAAGATAGATAGATATAGATGATTCCTGTACGCAACGGTTGTCTCTCATCATCAGCAGAGACGCTATCCTGTTCGCTTCCTTATAAAAAGCTTAGACTTATAAAGGCTAGTATAATGCTCTTGACCCGTGGTACACTGAAATCAGCTGATCGTTGTTTGTGGAGCGTAGAGCGTAGTTGCGAGGTTCAGGTCGTTTCGAGTGGGCAGGTCTATTTGTGGTGACAAGGGAAGCGTGGGTGCCGCGTGTACTGAGCTGGAGTGGCAATGACCTTGACACTAAACGAGTGGCCTTGGGTAGCACGTGGCTGACACCCGCTGTCTGTTGTCGGAACGCCGCCGCCTTTCCCAGGGGAGCCTATTGTGGACATACCCTGCACTCTCTAATTTCTTCTGTTGTGATTTCATTGGAACAGTTTTTTTATTGTACTGAGATTTGGCGCATTATGTAACAACTTTCATAGATTGTTCAGAAATAATTAATCATTATCAAAATTTAAAAAATATTTCTAAAGTGGTATAGTAACAGTTGACAACATTTATATTTGTGGTTTAAAACAAAAAGGAAACAAAATTTTTACACATCATCAAAAAAAATTTTGACGATTTGCTAATATCATATTTTTTTCCTACTTTTCTGACCTCATATTCCTAATACTGCCTATTAAACGATTCAATGTAATCTTGATTTATCTCAATAATCTTTTAAATTAAGAAAATATAAATAGTTAAGTCTGGATACTAAACTTTTTGAAAATTATGTTTAGGTCTTTTCAAAAGAAACAAATATTTGTACTAACAATACTTGTCGCAGTTAAATTTACGTTTAAAGACTTTGGTTTGTACTAGAAACGCCTACAAAATTTCGCTGCAATCAGCCAATTGGTTTTGAATATATATAAAAATAATTTTGTTCTTATGTACCCGGGGAGACCAAGGCTGACATTTCACGATCAGATCAATCGGATATTATTCGAGGGTGGTGTCAAGAGTCTCCGAAACCGGCGTGTTTGTATGAAAAGGGTAATGAATGTGAAGGAAGCAAGACAGGTTTGTCAGGATTGTGAGGTCCGGCACTCGATACCCTCTGCCTACCCCGTAAGAGACTTGGCGTGAAGATATGTATGTATGTATATGTTGTTCTTATTTTACATACTAACAGATGTTAGTAACGTATAGATGTCTATATTTTGTATCTACACGTCCAGACAAACGATACTAATATTATAACTGCGAAAGCCTGACCCAGGCTATTGCTTTTCCACGGCTACATCGCTGAGCCAATTTTATAAAATTTGATATGTAGTAGAAGTCGCGGGCAATTAGCTAGTCATATCAATATTATAAATTCGAGAGTTTGTATGTTATTTCTTCACGAAAAAACTGCTGAACTGATTTTCATGAATGAACTTTATGAAAATTTGGCACGCATAGACACTTTACATATAACTTAAATAACACAAAAGATTGTTTTTATCCCGGGAGAATGTTTCTGTGGGACCATTAACCACGCGGGCAACTGCTAGTGACATATGAAACAAAAACTGAATAAGCGAAATCGATATAATGCAACGAGTATTCAGTGTGTATGAGTATTAAAGTGGTTATTTATTTTTGTGTCACCCAACAAAGCAATTAAGCTACCAGGATATTAATTTTCTACCGTAGTCCTTGAACTTTTCCAAATTCTAGCATCCAAGTACTACCAATACACGAAATTAATCATTATCGCCCCAGACGTAAACATTTTAGTTTGATCCCGAGGTTAAATATAGGCATGAAATATTAAACCATAGTTCACCCAAATAAGATAAAGCTTATAAAAGTATACAAAATTTACATAATCTAATATTAACTTTCTACGCTTCGTTTCGGTATTATATGTTAATATGGATGGAAATAATAATCCATGAAGCGGATTGTATGTTGTGTCAAAATTTGAGTTCGACTTTTTAAGTTTTTTAAATCGTACATACACTAACATAACATAATAATTATATTTTAAGTGCATTTAATGTTATTCGTTAGTATCGAAAATATGTTATTTTTAAGAATATGAATGATTCGTTTTTATTTATTTCGCTTAGCATAGATTAATTAATCGGCATATCCAAAATTGCACTCAGGACAAGCGACGGGTTACTACTAGTTAGGCAAGTCAAGCTTCTTTTTTGTGTGCTCCTGCGTACAATGTTTAATTATAAAATTGGCAAGTAATATCCACGCTATGATATCGTGTGAATGGGTGCGATTCGTTCGGTTCGGCGACGTGCGGCGCGGCGTGTCGAGTGCGGTCGCCGCGGGCGGCAGTAGCCCCCGCCTGATACGTTTACGAGCAGCCGACAGCCGACACTAACTTCGAGTGACCCCGTACTCGTGCGCCACTATACTGCCTCAATGGAAATAAATGTTTTCGCTCTCTGATATCTAGATGAGAGTGTAAGAGGTAAGCTTCGGTTTCATTGTCACTAACTCTGTTGTTCACCACCATGGTGATATCTAGCTTATTTCAGGAACAGGCAAACTGTTTTTACATCAAGCGCCACTATACTGCCTTAGTGGAAATAAATATTTTCGCTCTTTGATATCGAGATGAGAGTGTAAGAGGTAAGCGACAATTTCATTGTCACTAACTATGTTGTTGTTATGTTAACTATGTTATTTTAGGAACAGGAAAACGGATTTTACTTCAAGCAGCGTATTTCTTTCTATCTAGTATAGGTTTGTTTGTCATGAACACAATGAGCATGACTAGGCTGTAGAGTTTTTATTAGCCGGTCGTATTGGTCTGTGTCTTCTGTGTAGCATAGACCATCTTCCTCCTATACAGGCAACTTGTAACAGTTATGAGTTGGTTAAATACGTCGTTATCAACAGGACTACTGGTAGAGTACTGTGTAGCAACTTCTCGGCGTGGAGCCGGGTGTTTGTTCATATATGTCTTATCCCATACAATAATGTAGAGTTTTGCTACAATTCGTCCAGCAGAGTGGTAGTAAACCTAGCGCCAACTGGGGACATATCCAATCCCAAGCAACGTCGTTTTCGTTAGAAAATTTATAAAACACATTTTCCTTTTATTGCCAGATTCGGGGATCGAACCCGGGACCTAACGAAGTCAAATCCAACAACCGGACCGTTGGACCTCTGACTACTACAGTAGGAACAACGAACAGCGATTTCAGGTTTAAAACCTTAAGTAGGTAGGTATCTCACACGCATTGGAAAAGTGCTAAAATTACAATTACAAAAATATTTAAAGCGGTTCAATCGCGGTTTTAGTTTAGCTTTGCACCAGGATCTTTGGTCACCCAACTACGGGATTGTGCGTGTGTGGCAGAATTTATTCATTAGTTAGAAAGCAAACAACATTATCAGCTGTCAAAGAATGCGGGTTACGGTGTGAACATGGTGGCGTGTCAAGCGCCGCCGGTGAATGAATGAATGAACGCGCCCACTCGCTTTTTATCTCCACTTAGCTGGATCTTGGGGTTTTGTCGACACCTGTAATTTGCTTTGATAATCAGTTGGCCGTGTTGTGGAAACACCGATTATTCAATGTGGAGATTTTTGTTTCTTTAATTAATTTATTTTTTATTTTTATGATATTGTAAGGCAAACAAGGAGACGGATTTCCTGATGGTAAGAAATTCTAGAGACACCAAAGGTGGTAATGGTGTGTTGCCAACCTGAGGCTGGGATATTAGGCGTCGAGCAATAATAAGTTAACCGGCTACCTTGCCCTCCAAACCGGATCACGACGTCATGACGTTACGGCGGCAGGAATAGGTAAGGCGGTGGTACCAATCCGGGTGAGTCGCTGCGAAACTCTACCACCTAGTCAGATATCACAGTGTTAGTGACAGTCTATGCTCGCCTTTTACGAGATGCCTGGCAGGAAGTCAGATGGTCTATTCTGAAAAGGAGCCCGGACCAACACGGGGAAGATGTGTTACTGGTACGACGCTATATTTAAATACTATCTGAAGCCAATTGTGCAAGTCTGCCACCTACTCTACTCTTAAGCGCGGAACACAAAAACGATGAGCACTGACACTAAGGTGCAAGGACTAGATTATACAGTGGCACAAAACCAGGGAATTTTCAGTATGAATTCTGCCACTGAAATATAAGTGACAGTTGGCAATGGGGTCATCACACACTGATTGGTTTAAAATAAAAAATTAAAATAATAATTGCGTTTCGTGTTTTCCTGTGATTTAAGTTGGATAAGAAAAATGTTAGGTGATCTGATGGTACCGCGCTTCACGAACTTACGCAACACTAGTCTCAAAAGTAGGATTTTAAAAGGGCGTTACGGTTATAATATTATAACTTTAGAAAATTCGTATGAAAAGACTACATACTTCTTTGTCCATACGTTCTAGGGGTTCGAAGATGCTCCGATTGAATGTAATAGCCTCTTTAAATAATTCTGTCGCTATAGCATCGGTGCTCGCCATTGTCGTGTTTAAGTTTGCAGGTCAGAGTAGGTGGTAGACTTACTCATGCTTAAGTTGTAACTTACAACTACTGGCAGCAATGTAGCACAAGAACTTTTTGTACTTATTTTTACTTTTAGAAATTCCGGCTGCTTATTAAGGGTCTTGCGAAAATAGGTATTCAAATATAGAAAATATAGTGATTGAAATAACTTTTAGTTTAAAATGAGTGTGGGACTACTTGATTCAAATAAAAATAAATACATAAATACCCTTGGACAAGTTACACAAATTGAATCTAACCCCAAAGTAAGCAAATTATGTGCTTGTGTTATGGGTGTTAGTCAACGACACTAATACATAGAATTACTTAAATAGATACTGGAAAAAATGTAATAAACACCTAGACCCGGAATGTAAAAAAAAAAAAGTTTCCCATATCTCGGAAGAGGTAGGCAGAGGCACAACCAGGGCACCCACGACTAGCCGAAGATACTAAGTCCCACCCGGAATGTAGACATCTAAATGTTCATCACACAAATGCCTGCCCCCGTCGGGAATCGAACCCGAGCCTCGCGGTTAGTCGGTGTAGTTAGGAGTGTACGCTAGCCACTCGACCAACGGCGGCGGTCATAATAAAACGACATAACATACAATAATACTAAAAAGTATGTAAGTCAAATGATAAAATGTACCATTATTTTGAAAACTACTGTTGATATCTTTGTTTGACGTGTTGAACACTCTTTAAAAATTTAAACATATATTTTAGAAGGACCTTAGATGATATACAAAACTCTTGATATATTTATGAAAAAGGCACACTGCCCTTTTGCTATGAATCTATAATGTCAGTTTAGTTTTAAGGATATTAAACATTTTATGCAACTATCAACTACACTGCTACGCGAACCGTAACGATACTACGAAGGTGCTACGAAACTATTCCGAAATTACAAACATTACAAAATGTTGTATTGGATTTTTGTTTATGTAGTTGTTAGAACATACATACACATATACGTATCTTCACGTTAAGTCCTTTACAGGGTAGGCAGAGAGTATTATGTGCCAGACCTCACGATCAGACCTGACCTTGACATTCTTGGTCTCCCCGGGTACCTACATACACCAACATATAAATTACTGGACAGGTCTGAGCGCATGGAATTTAAAGCTTAGAAATGCGGGGCCTTCAATCGATTTTCGCAAGTACGTGTAGTTTGATACAGAGCGAAAACAATGAAAATATGCTTACAAACAATATTAAAAAAGGAAGGAACAATGTTAAAAAAAGGGAAGGAAAATTTGTGCAGAGAATAGTGTAAAGAGCGCTGGGTAAGCTATTTCAAAGCGAAGTTTTGAGTTAAGTTGTTAGACTATTTCTGTGCTTACCACGACGGTTTTGTATGGCAGCGAGAGTTGGGTATGTTAAGGAAAAGAATGAGAGTAGGTAAAATGCGGTCGAAAAGAGAGTGGGAGCACTACGGAAAATTTATGTTCTTACGCTCGCTGACCGCATTCGTAACAGTGAGATCCGAGAAACAATGGGGTTGAAAGAAAGTGTTGGTACTAACATGAGAGAGACCATGTTAAAAGGGTTAGGTCACGTAGAAATAATGACAGATGAAAGATTGACATAGCAAGTTTTGAAGGTTTAAAGAGCATTTTGGATCAGGGGGGTGATTATCTATCTCAGTTGCCAATTCAAGCTGCAAAAGTGTACATCAAATGACGTCATTTGTCTATCTCTATTGTATTACTGTTGGTCACTGGAGATAGCAAATATAAAATACGTCATTTGACAGCTATTTTTTTTATGATTGCACTATTTGATTACACTTTTCCATTTTGAGTGAGTTGCACAATCAGCCCCCTGGTTTACTATTTTTTTGTAATTTGCTATGTTTAAGGCTAGCAAACAGAGCACATTGCATAGTACGGGATCTATGGGTTCAGACTACTGCTATCGATGGCTACAGCACGCCTGCTTCGTGTTTGGGGAAGATCAATCAATTGATATGCCAAAATGTGACTTTAAAGTGAAAGTATTTTTGCCGTTAATTTTAAAATACGTAATAATCAAAAGAGTTAGTAGACTAAATTAATAAAAAAAAACCTTTCTTTTGCGATGTCATGAAAAACAAAGATTGAGGTATGTGGTGCCGACAAATCCGTCTACTTGATGCTCTAACTTAATAGTGAAATATTGAGGCTGACGAAAGTAAAGACAATTAGATCTTGTCTAATAGTCTGGAGAAGGCCTTTAATAGTTTAAAAGTAGGTAGCATTGTCATTATTATTTTCGCATTTAAAAAAACCTAGAAAATTGCTATTAACTCCTAAATTGTTATGGGTTGTTTGTGTTCGTACGTTTATTGTTATGCATATTGTAACCAATATCGGTTGCTAAATTTATTAAAGTATTTTGGAATTATGTTTGAGATAAAGTTCCATATCGTGCGGTACAGACACTAAGCGCGCTGAGATCGAGATCAAAACAAGAGTAAGACTTTCTCGAACTTCATTCTTGCTGGGCGGGGGTCCATAGATACCTCACGCCTTTTTATCTTCCCCGAACGGAACAAGAGAGGTGTCAAAAGTTTAACATGTGTATGTGTGTATCTGTCCGTGGTATCAGTGGCAACACACACACACACACACACACACACAAGTAACTATAATGACTTGAACGGATCTACTTATTTCGTTCCGGAGTTCCGTGTTTGAAATGGTGTTAAGCTACATTACATAAAGATTTGATTGTTATTACTTAATAGTAATGCACAAAAATTCCATTTAAATTTCAACAAAGTAATAACTGTAAATGCAAAATGGAACTTTTATTACAGACATGTATTTAATTCAGCTTGAGGTGTTCGGCTAGGGGTCTCAAACGATTGATATAAGATAACAAATCTTATATTGTTTCGAAATAGGTACTTACAAAAATTACAGTTTAGGAATTGACGAAATCAAGTTGATTTTTTAAAGACCTGATTTTTGATACACAGCTATGACGATCCAAACTATGTAATAACTATCGTGTTTGGCTGCCTTTAAAAAAGGAGGAGGTTATATTATGTTCGACTTTTTTTATTTTTTTTATGTATGTTAATCGATTTCCCCGTCATATCTGATTTTAAAATTTTTGTTTTATTTGGAACAGCGTACTTCAGAGGTGGTCCCTTTGCTACCGTTTTTGGAAATCTAATAACGGGGAAATCAAAGAAAATACTTAATTTTTATGACTTACTTACTGAAAAAGAACTTGGATTCTTGCAGTTATACTTCGCTTTAGTTAAAGAACCAAGGTCTTAAAATAATTATAATCATTGTAATTTGATTAATGTCTAGTATTTCATGGAGCTCGGGGTATTAGAAATAATTAATTTTGTCTTGACAAAGTACAAGCAAAATGCGAAATTTTAATTAAATATTTAAATGATAAGATATGTCGTTTTCAAAAGAGAAACATTTATGCTCATACATTACTTGATTCATTAATGCATTCATGAAGTACTCTTCACAAACGACGGCAATGAAAAACATTTTCCGGAAGTACGGAAACTTCCTCATTTTATAATGATTTTTGCGATACAATTCAGTTACATATTATTCGCAATGAAATCACCGTCTAGAGCTTTTCATTTAATTATTCACAGACACAAAAGCTCCAACAGGATACTACCAGTGATAGATATTAAAACATTGCATAATAAAAACCTTAGTAGCAGCTGTTAGTTGCTACCCCTTTTTGCAAAAAACGTAATGAATACTAGGTGGTAGAGTTTCGCAGAGACTCGCCCGGATTGGTATCACCGCCTTACCCATTGCTGCCGCCATAATGTCAGAATTTGCCGTTGACGTGTTCCGGTTCGGAGGGTAAGGTAGCCGGTAAATTTACTTTTGCTCGAGGACTAACATTTCGGACTCAGTTTGGCAATGCACCATTATCACATTTGGTGTTTCTAGGCGGCGTGAATTTCTTACCATCAGGAATTCCGTCTGCTTGTTTGCCTTCCAATATCATAAAAAAAACATCCAATTGTGTATTTTTTTCTACGCCATTTATTTTAATGATTGTATAGTGTTTAGTTTTTGCCTCGTACTACACTCCTGTGGATTCGGTTGTTGGCATTTCCAAAACTATACGATTTCCTTTAAGAAAAAAATTTACTAATTTTTAAAAGATTGGCAACGCAACTTTGAGATTCTTAGTGTTGCAATTGTTTTTAGGCGGGGGCGATTAATTACTATTAGGTGATTATTTGCTACAAACGTATACAAAACATTAAGCATTTATAATGTAAAAGATTTTTTTATCTGTAAATGCCAACCGTCGCAGCTGTAAAACCACATTTGCGGCACGTGAACTGTCAAATGTTCAAAGTTTAAAAAGTCTTTATGTTTTATGAAATTACCCAATCTCAATTTTCTCTTAAATTTTAATTTAGTAAAATTTTCTTAGAAGAATTAGTAAATATGAAAATCTGAATAAAATCGTATCATGTTGTCAAGTTGTGACTTAAACAAGGATAATCAGAAATTCTTTAAATCTATGTTCCTAAAAATAAATCGCCGAAATGTATGTAACCGCATAACTTCCGAGTGACACTACTAGTTTGGTTAATTTTGGTTTTGAATTATTCATGGAGGTCCAGCGACGGTTTAAAATATAACAAAAATCTTCTAGGAAACTAGGAAAACTATATTTTGATTTTTCCAATACGAACTGTACGATCCCACCCGTGAATTTCGCCGGGACAGCTAATTTTACATTTTTTTCTAAATGCCTTCCTTTTCTGTTCTTCTTTGAAATAATAAATTGTTAAGAAAACTTATATAATGTTTTTCTTACTAACGCATGAGACTAACAACAGTAGGATTGGTATTGTGTATATACTACTTTTATTAGTACCGTCCGGGAATCCGCCCCTTTTTGCCAGCAAGTATATAAAAAACTTACAAATAATTTTATTTTTATAAATCACATTAAGGTTATGAAATACTTTTATATTATTTGCTTACTAAAGGTTCAAAGAACTCTACAATTTACAACGATTCAAGAGCCTATAAAAAAAATTAATTTCATATCCTCTTTGTATCAATATTCGGGGAGTCTAAATACGATATAGATAATATAATAAAATAAAATTGCTGTGCGGATTCGTGAGAAAATTTAAATAAATGACTTTTCTGTTTGCACATAAAAAGAAATATATTGCGGCACAATGAATGTTGGGGGTGTGTGGGGGAGTGGGGACAGTCGTGAGGTGGACGAGAGACGGAGTCGCGGGTGGGGGCCGAGGGGCCGGGGCTGGGGGTGACCCACTTTAACGGGACAAGTAATATTACTTTTTACTTTTAGGTAACTATTCATGTTTTATCACGATAATACATTTATTACTAACATATACTTTAATAACGTTATTAATGTACTTTTGTATTTTCTTTTTATTTTTTTATTGGTTCTGTCAGGGCGGAGATATCTCAATAGTATTTTCAATCGTAAACTTCTTGAGCATAACAATAAAGCCTTCATATCACCGGGCAAAAATTTGCGAAAGTGAGAAAAACCTTTTAAAGAGAATTAATTAAACATTTCAACGCAAAAAATTAATGGAATACTCAGTAGCTCAACTTGCAGAGTATTGTCAGCGAGTCACTAAGGTAAAGGGTGCATTATTGTAAGAGGTAAAAAAACTTAAAAAAGTGTGAAATGTATCGTACACGAGAAAAGTGCTCAATAACTTGAAACAAATTTTTACAAAATGTAATGCTTCTGGGTTGGAAAAAACCAATAGGAACGAATGGAAATAACTATGATAGTTCGCGCACCATGATTTGCACAGATTTCCGTCTCAACGAAACGACGCTCACAACACCTCGTCAAAAATACTACGGGGACGTGCGCAGCATTTCATCGCAAACAAACTTTTGAATTTTTACAATATTGATCTACATTTTGTAATCGTTTTTTGACGACATGAGTGATATCAGCCACACCGCGACAACATTGCAAACTCAACGCAACCCCATGCAACACTACGAACAATCGTCCTACCACTTCGTAGACAAAACGTTACGTCCGCAGACTCTATGTAAATACCAGCTGGTCAATTATTTATTGCCATATTTTTTTGGGTGTCAAAACGCAACTATATAAAACTAAATCGAGAATATTCACACTTAACCACCATTTGATCAGTGACCACAGTTTGTCACTGCAATGGCGTGTTTGTCATACATGTGAATCTTTGTCGGTAAATGCTTATTTTTATTCTGATCTGACGTTGGTTATATAAAGTGTTGAGTGCTAAATGGTATTTCAGTATTACAATACCGCAGCATATAGTATAGTTTTTTAACTTAAACGTTTTTTGTGACAACCTTTTATTTGTTACAAAAAACAAATCCCAAAATAAATAGAATCCAAAATAGATTTTTTTAAGATACCTTTTATTTGAAAGGTCTTTTTCCAGCAGTAGACTTGAGAAGTACTATTCATGATAGAAAGAAAGAAAGAAAAAAAAATATTTATTTGCGGAATATGTGTGTAAATGAGATGTTACAAAAATATTTAAGTATATCAACATATTCTACCACATTTAGGTGTGCAAATATTTAATTATTGTTAAAAAAAAATTAATTACCACGATAGGATGATGTTTGTGATGATGAAATATTTCTTTATATATTTAATAGGACAGGCATACTTAGTATTATGTATCATCTCTGCAAAAAACTTCACTGACTCAGTGACAGTCAAACTGTTAGCAGCTGTTAATGTCGAGCGATACGAAGTTCGCTGAGATTAAAAAGACTGAAAAAAATATTAATAACACAGTTTAAGTATACTCAAGTCAGTTATGTTCTTATTTTACCAGTATCATCAAGGCTTAAATTATATAAACCAAAGAAATACATATAAATAATTTGTTCAGCCGTTACTAAACAGAAAAGAATAAAAAACAATAGGTAGTATACAAATTATAACAATCATAAAATTCAAACGCCAACAAAACAAGTCTTAGATTTCAAGTACAAAATTTTGGGTAAGTACATATGCATATGTTCAACCTGAAGAGCAATAACTATAAACATAAAAAAATATTTTTCCCCGTGTTGGTCCGGGCTCCTTTGTAGAATAGACCATCTGCCTTCCTGTGCCAGGCAGCTCGTAAAAGGCGAGCATAGGCT
>NJDD01004084.1:61626-83365 GCA_002245505.1 Calephelis nemesis
TGTTCAGCTCCCCCCGCGCACTTTTCAGTGGGCCACCCGCCGCACCCTTCGCTGCACCCCATGTGTTATTCTCCACTGCGGCCCGCGCCGGGACACGCTCCTTCATTTTACTTCAATTTACAACTGAAAAAATTATAACAAACATTTGGTAAATTAAATCTTTTGTAATTAGTTTTTATAATTAAAATAATGTTACTTCAGAGAAAATTTTACATTTTTAAACTTTAGCAAAAGGACTTGTACTATGAAGTTATGAGTACAGCTGAAAATTATTTAAAATGTTATTAAGTTAACTGTATATTTCGCAAATATAATCCTTAAATTAAATATTTTCTATTACTACCAACAAAACCTACATATTATACAATGTAGCTAAGAATAATTTCGATCACATCAGCTATCAAGCAAAATAGATTCGCATCGAAATCGGTCTATATTATATTTCAAAAATAATGCCGCAGATGCCGCAGCTAGACACACACTCTCACACATACGGATACGTTAAACTTGCAAAACCCCTCTTTTCTCGTCGGAAACTAAGACCCTTGAAAAGCATATGAATTAAAGCACTGCTTTTCCTATTTTCCCTGCAATTTGCCCATTTTTTTTCATTTAACCCTACTCCTGACTTTATCCAACATAACAAAAAACGAAAATTAGTCCATCCGTTCAGACGTGATGCGGTGACTACTCCATGTATATGAATGGATTCATTTATATAAATTTTATTTATATTTTATTTTTATATTATATATATTTAATATGTAGGCATGACATTAAAACGTTTTGTAAGGCTTATATGTTATTATATTTACAAAAAGATTTCTTACATTATGGTATTTGGATGTCTGGCTGTGACCTTTCATAAAAACTGGCAGTTCGACTTTATTATAAATCCTAAACGTATTAATGTCACGAAAATAAACGTATGTCTTTCTCCTATGTATTGAAAAAAATTGGTTTAAAAATTATTATAGATCCGAGATCAAATACAGGCTTCTCTATTTTTAAAAAAGAACTGACTTACCCTAACCTTACCTAACAGGTGTGGGAGTTTATGTAAGGTATCCATTGTTATTCATATTCGATTTAGAAAAAAACTCAGTAATAATAGCAGAATTTAAAAACAATACATTATTTTTTTTCATCTAAATTATTATCAAATGTCAGGAGAGACGAAGTTAGCCGGGTCGGTCTGTTGTGGTAATAAAATAGTTATATGAATATAAGTAAAAAAAAATACAACAAAAGTTTTAAGGAATTTGTATTGAATGTTTGTTTTTAATCTTTAAGCAAGCATCGTGTGGAAGATATATTAAATAGGTAGATAAATATCTTCGAATTTCTTTTTGCAGTCTCCATCTTATTTTTATTTACGCCTGAAAAAAAATAAAACTGTTAATAGATGAAATAGCTTTTTAACCGATTCTAAAGAGAAGTATCAATTCAAATGTATGTCATTCGATTATTTGTTCAACAAAGAACGTTTTTGATGGTTAAATTGAAAGGTTTCGTAGTTATTTTTGTACAATTACGATTTTTGCTACTACTCGATATTTATTATAGGTATTTTTTTTAAAGGCAGTTTATGATTTTTGGTACTCCTAAAATGCATCAAGATTCGACAAGTGGTTTATGAGTAACACATATACATTTTTATATTTTTACACAATTTATACATTTTAATCTACTTAGAGACGTGGAGATAAAATTGGAATCGGTTATTTGTAATTTTACTGTACTGTTATTGTAAAAGATATTGTCAAATAATTGTTTTGGGACTACCGCAGACGTTATTGAATAAGTGATTGGGAAATTGGTACCTTTTAATGTGGTATTCAGAAAATATTGAAATTTTTAACCGTTTATGTTGTTTTAATACTTACATGAAAGACTGTTAATGTAATTTGCAAAGTGCGTGATTATTTTAGAAAATAAACTAAAGGAACGAAACGTCCCGATCCTATTTTTTTATCTTAACAGAAAAATAGAAAGAAATAGAAATATATGTACTTTGCCTTTAACATAAAAGTAAACTAGGATGTCTTGCTAAATGTGTCATCCAAATTTGGATACTATAATAATAAGAATGTATAACAAGGCATTAAACTAAATAAAGGTTGTTGGTATCAATTCGGGTAAGTCGGTGATGGTTTCTACCGCTTGGTCTGACTGACTAACGAGTTGGATAATCAAGCAATCTTAGATCCCCATGTTGGTCTTCCTCTCTACTAAACAACTCGTAGGAGGCAAGCACTGGTTAAAATATAGGTCAGTACTAACAAGACCACTGGTGGTAGACCGTGCAGTAACTTCCCCGTGTAGGAATCCACCGCCGTACGTATTCCTACCACCATAATGATTCCGTCATGTTACGGTCCAGAGGTAGACTTGCACCATTGGCTAACATCCTCGTCGTAGGATAGCGACGCACCTGTAACATCTATGGTGTCTATAGGTCAGGGTTGTCTCTTACCTTTAGAAGACCGGTGTGCTTGTTCGCTGACTTATCACATGAAAAAAATATTGTGTGTGTACTTATGTACACGCGTTAGAAGTTATACTTCTTCGGCGTAATAAGATAAAAATCTTTTTAAAAATTTTATCTTTTGCCACCTATCACATTATGGGACTTAGTGTCTTCGGCTAGTCGTGGGTGCCCTGGTTGTACCTCTGCCTACCTCTTCGGGGATATGGGCGTGAAGATACTTTACTTTTATCTTTTGCCTTATTTTACATTTGTAGACAAAATGATACTAGCCATAGAAAAAAGGTATTTAATACATTAAAAGTTTTATTATAATGCATTATTTAGTTAAATAAAGTTTATTTAATATTTAATAAAAATATCACAAAAAACTAAAATGTTATCTATAGCTAACTTCATCATGTCGGTTTTTCGCGCATCGTAAAAATTTACCCTCATCATTTTTTCCTAACGCGCCAAAAGAAGTATAACTTCAACAAGTTTATATCGTCAGTGGATGATTAGGTTCTTACATCCCTATGACAGCACTTGTCCTTGCCCGCATTTTGGCTTGTTGTACATAAATTACGTGTTTTCTAGATTACTTGATTACTTTAGATTTATTTCTCAACTCACCGAATGGAAAAGGTCAAGAAGGGGTCAAAGGTAAAAATGTGCTTAGCTAGAAGGTGCCTATTCAACTTTTTTAACCGATTCCTAAAATTGAAAGGTTCTCAATTTGACTGTATGTTTGTTATGCAATTATTAAGCCAATAACGAACAGGTATTGATGGTTCTTTTATCGAAAGGTAGATACCAGGTGGTATTCCATGACGTTATTTTATCCAATATTATACATATATATAATATTAAGACGTGAAAAATGGTTTGTGAGTTATATTAAAAAGTGCATTCCCGTATCCCGGAAGGCCGTTAGGCCGAGATAGAACCAGGGCACCCACGCCTTACCGGAGACACTAAGACCTATAATGTGATAGGTGGTAAGCTCAATTAATACATCGTGTACCTATTTGAAAATGAAAACGGAATAAAAATGAAAATAAAAACTATTTATTTGCGGAACATGTGTGTTAAAAAGTTGTAACAAAGATATTTAAGCTTATAACATATTCTACCAGATTGTTGTGTTCAAATATTTGATTAAATTAGAAGAAATTAAATATTTACATACATTTTACCAGATAAATCACAGTACTTATTTATATTTTAATAGATATTTAATTTATTTCTATGTTTGATAAGCTTCATAATTTACTACAAATAATTTAAAGTTAATTTTAATTTCGTTTAATTTTTTAGGTTTAGGTTATTTAGATTAATTTTAATCCTATCTACTGTACACTTACCATCTTTTCCATCCCTAGCAAGCCAGGAGAAGAAACAACAAAACAAATTGTGTTTATTAAAATTAGCTCCAAAGCCTCCCAGCCCATCTGTAACATCAATGGGGTCTATAGACCAAGGTTGTTTCTTACCATCAGGATACTTGCGTTCTTGTTTGCTGTTATATGCCGCTGATATCAATGTTCCCTGCTGAAGTTTAAGGTGGCTGGTAGACTAACATACTTGGGTTGAAATCCTGGTCATGTGACCTATCCAGGCGCGAAAGTGTTTCAGATACCCTGCTACTTATCAGAACAGAATACAGTAATGGCCAACACTAAATGTACGGCAGCAGGAATAGGTAAAGTCATGACAGTTGCTGCACAGAACTCTACCTCTAAGTAAAGTGTTTAAATAAAAGTAATAGCCTAATAAAAGGTAAAAACAATATAAAAATTTTATTACGCAACAATCGTCTCTGCAATTTTTCGTAATATTCCAATAAATTCATAACATTTACAGGAAAAACAAAACGTACAATAAAATGTAGGTACGTAACAAAATAAAGGGAGCGCTCCACCCCAACTTTATTGCGATTGAAAAGGAAGGCTTTTAGGAGCTTTTGTTTCGTAATTAATGTTTTAGCTTAGCTACAACTTAAATTATGTTTTTAAATCACTTAATACATTTTTGTAGACATCCACTTTTGTAATGAATTTCAAGCTACAAAGTTTGCTTTTGATCCAAAAAGTAGTATTTAGGTAATGAAAGAGATCTCTGCCAGACAACCTTAAAATATAGGCATATTAACAACGACGATAAGAGCTCTAATGAGCGTATTTTTTTGGTTTTTTTTAACCAGTGCCTTTCCTATTTCTGCCATACCATGATTTGGAGGATAAAATAACGGATAAACTGACTTTAATGTAGATGCTTGACATTCTAGTCTCAGGATCCTCAGACTGGATCCTCAGACAGAGTGGATCCTCTCTTCCATGATCTCGTGTCTAGCGGCTAATGAAAAAACTTTTTTTTTCTTACCGTTTCAGGGTTCCGTAACTAAAAAAAACTTTATAGAATTCGACATGTCCTTCTGTCTGTCTGTATGTCACAGCCAATTTATTTGCAAACTGTTAGACAATAAAAGTTGAAACTTTATAGTCCGATGTATTCTGAGAACCGCTTTTCATTTTTTTACAAAAATAGAAAAGGACGCGTTTTTCATCATAATAGTTTCATACTAAAAAGCACTTGGCCATTTTTTGATTCAATCCGTCTGCGTAAGGACACAGTTGCAATGTAAAAAAGCAACAATGTAAATATACAGATTATATGTGTTACTAAAACATTTTTTTTCATCAAATCTATAAAATAGGCGTGGTATCTACGGACAATTCTTCGATAAATACAGCAATGTTTATGGAACCATTTTTCTCAAAAATACGTGTATAAGATAAAAGTAGTAAAAGGCGTTTTTAATAAGAATATTTACAATAAAAGAGTGAAAATTAAACAAAAAATGCTATAGACTCACATGCATAAATGAAAACTTTCAACAAAAATCGACATTTATTATTTTTTATTTTTATAATTTAGCCAACCGGTTTCGCTATACAAGCATCCTCAGGGCTATATAACAAAATCGACATTTAGTCTGCGGTTTTCAAATATATATAGCCTATTTTTAAAAACTGCAAACATAATTTTGGCACTTATTTAAACATTTTCCGTATTAGACCGGGTCTGCTGAGTGGAATAGATCCTGTCAGCCAGTTTGTAAGACTTGAGCATAGGCTAAATAGGTTACCAACTATTTGCGCTAGAGTGCTGCGTAGCAACTTGCCCAGGGTAACGCACCTATATCATCTTTGTTATCTATAGACTACAGTTATCTCTAACCATCAGAAGAGCTGTGTCCTTGTTCGTAAACATTTGAGAACAAACTTTCTACATCCAAAGAAACTAACCTACACCTATCCGGTAAAACTATGTCTTTGATCCAAGATCTAAACTATTCGTTATACTATGGGTTGGGTTGAATTTTGATTTTTTTTAATGACGTTGTTTCTTCTACCTTCCCCCTTCAGTACGATAATCTTAAAATTAAAAAAAATGAAACCCTTCAAAACTTATATGTAACGTAGCCAAGAGTCATCTGGATTACTTCAAACAAAAGTATCCGCATCGAAATCGGTCAAACCGTTTAAAACATAGCCACAGACATACGTACATACTTTTTCCTCCTCCTTTAGCGTCGGGGTTTGAAATAACGCATCACAATTGTTTGGATGGCACAGACAAACACATACACACAAACAAGTCAAACTTACAACAACTTTCTTGTATAATGTGCTTTAGAAGAATTTGCTTCATCATTCATAAATTCATTCATCATCAAGTTTCGACGTCAGAAAATATGAATACATCTAGTAAAGGCGAATCGAATGAGTCCAAACTCGATTGTTTTACCAGTAGGCATTCCAGGGTTACGTTTCCTATATTGGAGCTTCATCATCGGACCAGCTCAGTTGTGCCCACATGCGTTAGTGTTATAACTGTAAGGTTTCGCACAAGTTTAGAAGTGATATAAATACCCATAAAATGTTTGACATTCATTCTGATGCTTGCAAATCAGCTGATGACCTTCAACTCCTGAACATTTCTCTATAAATGATATTTGGTATAGAACTGCGAGGTTTGGGTTCGATTCCTGAAGGGGGCAGGCATTTGTGTGATGAACATTTAGATGTCTGTATTTCCGGGTCTGGGTGTTTATTTAATTTATTCTGGTATCTATTTAAATATTTATATGTAATAGTATCGTTGACTAACACCTATAACACAAGCATATAATTTGCTTACTTTGGGGTTAGATTTAATTTGTGTAACTTGTCCAGGGATTAATAGCTAGTTAGATCAAACAAAACAAAATATTAGTGATTAAGATGAAGGTACCATAAAGGGTGTTTTTAACTAGCCGATCCTGTGAACTTCTTTCATTTGGAATTTGATACTCTCTGTCCACTACGTAAGGGACTCTGTGTGAAGATATGCATGTGTGTATATTTAAATGTATGTATGTTTGTATGTATGTATGTATATAACCTCCTGATTCTTTGGAAGTCGTTTAAAAATACCTTCTTGATATGTGAAGCCATACAAAAATAAAATAAAACTATGCTGTTTGATTTAGGAACGTAGTAAAAATGCAAAAGACACTTTGATTTCAAGAATTACTTAAGTCGTGTTAATACACAAAAACTTAGTGTTTTCCTCGATTTTTCAGGGATTCCATCATCAGATCCCAGACTTCGTGTACTTACAACCTTGGGAATAACACTCTTACACATTCAAAAAAAAAAATTTAAAACCGAAAAGTGATGGAGAAATCGATTGCCAGATATAAAAACATAAAAGTCTTTTCATATTTCTTACCAATTGCAAAATACACATTGCCTATTCTATTTGTTTACACTACACGTCTAGTCCACACTCACAATAAAATTATTTAAGAGTTCTGTACAATGAAGATATTTAAAAAAATAAGTTTGTGCAATCTAAAAGTAGGTAGCACAATATATTTTTATCATTCTTAGAATTTTTATTTGTCTGTCTGTATTTCTGTCGTTGTCATTAATAACAAAATTTTGAAGGTAGGTACTCTATGTTTTAAAATCCGAAAAAATCTTAAATTCAGATCGTACAGAAATATTTGAATGTATAGCTAATGTTAAGCTGCTGTTCAGACCTTGTGAGAAGTTCAAGCTATACCTACTAATGTTATGGACGCGAAAGTTTTTCTATTTCGATGGATGTAGATTTGCTTATTTATACTTATAGTGTAATAAGACTCACTTAAATAAGATGGTAATAAGGTTCTACCTTCAAGTTATGATCAAAGTATTAATGAAATGCAAAACTCTGTTCGTCCATTACGAAATCGAAAAGGCCCACTTTTTAGTAAGCTAGAACTAGTAGTAGTAGCTAGAGCTTTTTAGTTAGAAGGACGAAAAATATGTTCCATTAAGTTTGTAATTAAAATATGAACAAAAAAATTTTGAGTTCTATCAAATAATAACTTTTTATGGGCTTTTTGAAGAAAAAGCCTTTGAAACTGTCTGTGTCTACTACAAGTGGATAGTGCATAAATGTTGAAACGGAGACGGCTATCAAAAAAGAAAATGGATTAATGTTTCAAAAACTGGCAGAAGGTGTAAAATTTAAATGTGTAGCTGTTTAAATTGGTAAACTTTTGGCTGCTCCGCAGCTCCTTCCGCCTTTCACCTATGGAAGCTAATGACAGGGTCTCGCGCCGCAACAAGATGTACCCTTCTATGTTGTACCTTATATTCCATTGTATTGTAGCTTATATCATTTTCTTAAGTTTCAATTTGTGCTATGCTAAGTTTAGTTTTGACTTGAAAATGGTGCATACTTACAAACATACACGCTTTTGAATTTATAATTAAAAAAGTTAAATGGTAAAGATATTTGTCGGCACTAAAAATCCATAATCTGTTGTTCTACCCTAACAAACAACTCATGCTGTGGCAATTAGGTATATCCGTATCTATATTGTGGTAGAGTATTGCGAATACTCGTCTGGATCGTTAACACTGACTTAACTACTTCTGTCGCTATAGAGTCAGTACTCGCCACTGTCGTGTGGAATTTTTATAAGTATCTTCACGCCCATATCCCCGAGGAGGTAGGCAGAGACACAACCAGGGCACCCACGACTAGCCGAAGACACTATGTTCCACAATGTGATAGGTGGCAAGCCTATCGCCAACCGGGCACATATCCAATCCCGAGCAACGTTTTTTTTATTGTAAAATTGGAAAAACCAATTTTCTTTTTGTTGCCCGACCCGGGATTCAAACCCGAGACCTCAAACAGTCAAGTCCAACAACTGAACCGCTAGACCTCAGAGGCGATTATGGCGATGGAATTTTTAATTACATCCAATTACCTTATTTCGCACAACGATATCATTAACAAAAACAAAAACTTATACAACCCACGACGTTACCTTTCATCACGATTGGACCATCTAAAGAAAACGTTGAAATTGTTTCTCGATGTTAATAAATTTTAAACAGATAAACCTGTACATCTCGAGCTCGGAGTTGAAAAAACGACAAACATGAGTATAGAATCCAGACGAAAAAAGTAGTCGTGCAACATTTCACAAGGAACAACGGCCCGTTGCACTCTTATTGTGTGCCTAACAATATATATCCAATGGCTCACAGCGCTATAGTAATAACCTACACTCTATCAATTTTAATTATATTTGTAATTCATTTTTAGAATACAGGGGATGTTTTACATTTTTTGTCTAACAATTTTTATAAAAGAGTATACACAAGTTTTTTTGTAGTTAACTTTTGTACTTATCCACAATATACTTTATTTAACACTTTCTGTTACTTTCTTGCCAACTGGTTTTACTTTTACGTGTGTATACAATGGAATTCCACCAAGTGCCGACGATAGCAAGTATAGACTCTATAAAGAAGTATGTTTTTATTAAGATTTTTTTTTGTTTTGAAACTACTTTCCGATTAAATGTTGTCAATTACATGTTTCTTTATTTAAAAATATGAAGACCAAGCAAGTTGTTTTTGTACTACATTAATGTATACCTAGTTAATAATGCATTTTGTTTACTTATAATATGTAATATAATACTTAAATTGATATTGTTGCAGTTTTGCTGCGACTGAATTCTTATTTTATTTCTTAATTAGTAAATAATTCAAAATGGGAAAATATTAAATTAACTTATTGTTTAAATTAGGTCAATTTTGACTTATTTGTACCGAAAGTCATTTTTTGTTGACTTTTTCGTTTTCATGTCTATTTAAATATGTGTTGATGTTATCATTTGCTAGAAGTTATTTAAAATTTATCATATGTGGACCAATCAGTTACTGGTTTATGTTAATTTATTAATGATTCTATGTATTAGTTTCACAACTGTAGCCGGTCTTAAAAAATAAGAAAAAGATTTTTGATGGAGTTCTTATTACTTTAAATTAGGAGTTATACTTGTTCGTTTGTTTATTGGTTACTGCGTTACGAAAAACTACTGATTTAATTTATTACGCTTTTACTAATGAAAATTAGCAGTCTTGCTTAATTTATAAGTTAATCTTGATCTAAGTCTAAACCAACAGTTCCCACAGAGAATTACGTTTTTTTTATCATTTCATGTTTTTTTCCGCTTGGTGTAGAAAAGCTGCACTGAATAAAATTTTCTGTAATGAAATGCAAAACCTTGTCTTTATTGCTACAATAAACAACAATTAAGATAGAAAGAAAGAAAGAAAATATATTTATTATTTAAGCTTTCCAATATATTCTACTACATTGTGGTGTGAAAATATTTCAATATTTTTAAAAGTGATTATTTAATTATATACACAATGTTTTAACATTCATACAACAAGTAGTTTTATTCATACAATTTGAATAATAACTTACAAATAATTTAAAAATGATAATAAATTTAACCCTGTTTACCGTAAACTACCACCGTTTTCCAAACCTAGCCAGTCGGGAGAAGAAACGGCGAAACAAACTTTCCTGTGTTGGTCCGGGTTCCTTTGCAGAATAGACCATCTGCCTTTCTTGTCAGGCAGCTCGTAAAAGGCGAGCATAGGCTTATCATCACTAACACCGTGATATCTGACTAGGTGATAGAGTTTTGAATCGAGTCGCCCGGATTGGTACCACCGCTGTACCTATTCCTGTCGCCATAACGTCATGACGTGTTCCGGTTCGGAGGGTAAGGTAACCGGTAAATTTACTTTTGCTCGAGGCCCAACATCCTGACCTCAGGTTGGCAACGTACCATTACCATCTTTGGTGTCTCTAGGCGGCGTGAATTTCTTAACATCAGGAAATCCGTCTGCTTGTTTACCTTCCTATAACATAACAAAAAAAAAAATCCCATTAAACGAGTTAGTACAATCGAAAATCATAGTTTTAAGTGTTACAAATATCGGCTCCACAAACCGAGAGGGAGGGGTAGCGAACAGGTTATGACCCCGACAAGTGACTTGCCCGAAGCAACGAGTCAAACCACAATGGTAGACCTCTTTATCCTTAATAACCTTCGTCTGACGCTCACCATTACTATTATATCCAAAAGCACAGAGCTCATTCTAAACTGGCTGCGCCGTTGGCTTGTTTCTTTCTATTTTCGTTTACGACGAGATTGAAAATAAATAACATTACAATGCAGGTTTAATACGAAAAAATTGAGTTATTTTTAGAAATATTTAACTTTTTAGGGGAAATTTATGAAGATACAATTATAACATTATCTTGCAAATATTATAGAAATAAAAGTTTGTGAGGACGAATAGAAAATTATTTGTGAAATATGTGTGTTTATTTACGTTTTATGGCATTATGTTGAAAATATGCTCGCGGCTCTTTTGATAATAATAAAATAATATTGCTTACAGACTAATGCGTTGCATTTTTAGGATTAAGGCCACGTGTGCAAGCCTACCGATTACCTTACCTTCCAGCAGGAGTTCGTCATCGTTGTAAACTTGACGTTATGGTGGCAGGACTAGGCAAGGTGGTAACATTCAAGGCGAGCTGCTGCACAGCAGTCTACCATATTTTATAAGTGACTGGACCAGTGGAATAACCCAGAAACCTAACTAGCAGGCCAGTGAGTCGTCACAATCCGACAAATTTTAAGAGGGTGTAACAAATAATAATAAAATGAAAATCTTTCAAACGAAAAAATCGCATCGTATTCGGTCTATTCATCTAGGAATTATGATGCCATAAACACAAAGACAGAGACAACTTACAACATTCCTATGTTGATACTACCTGTCTACCCCGTAAGGGACTTGGCGTGAATATATGTCTATAATAATTTGTAAATGTTTTTTTGTCAACATGTCTAAATAAGAAAACAGTGTTTTAATATTTTTTCAAACTTAATCAGCCAGGAAAGACACGGGAGACGGATGTATGAACGTATGTAAGAATGGATGTACGTATGACATTAATTAGTTCGATGACAATCGACGACATCGTTCGCACTAGAAAGAACTTCATTGTTAATATATATTTAAAAGAAACGATTGTACTGTTCCATTTTTTTTTATTATCAACATACGCGTTTGCTTATAACGGCCTCGACAGGGCTAAATATTGTAATTGAAATATTAATCTAATTACTAAGAAAAGTCTATTCGATGTGTGAGACTTTTTACACTACCAATAATGTATGTGTGAGTGTGTCCACATTTTCACTAACACCGTGACATCTTACTAGGTGGTAGAGTTTCGCAGTGACACGCCCGGATTGGTACGTGACGTGTTCCGATTCTCAAGGTAAGGTAGCCGGTAAACTTACTTTTAATATTTACTTTTAATATAACATTTAATATCAACTATTATAATTTATGTTAAATACATATAAAATTAATAATTAATATCAATTTAATATTAACATCTCGACCTAAGGTTGGCAAAGCACCTTTACCACCTTTGGTGTCTATAGGCGACGTGAATTTCTTACCATCAGGAAATCCGTCTGCTTGTTTGCCTTCCTATAACATAAAAAAATGTATTCTTAATTCTACAAGCAAAGTTTTTTCCATCCAACCAAAAAATGTGGATCACTTTTCTTATAATTGTAATCAGACACTGTTATGATTATTAATGGGCGATTGGGTCGTCACATCTAAGGCCATTCGAATTTGTAATATCATTCAACCTTATCAATAAATAAATTTTATTCACATCGTTTGTTTAATATGGCTGGACGTATGGCCATAATAATATGAAAAGCGGAGGCTGTTTTAATCTTGTTGCACGAATAACAATACCGCGATTTGTTTAGTTGTTTTTTTCCGCATAACCAAACGAATATATTTCCACTATTACCACATAATACTCCATTGTTCTTTAGTCCCTGATATTTCTCCAACATTTTTGTTTCTTCGATACTATTTCAAAGAATAAACTGTTTTAAACCTAATTTATTTATAACGAGTGTTACAAATTTATTCTATCTTTGTAAAATCAAATAATCGCAGATCTACAAGTCAAAAATGGTGACGCATGGTGGTGGAATGAGGAGATGAAAGACTCCGTTTAAAAGAAGAAGAAAGCCTAGCTAGACTAGGTGCTACTATCGACTGATAGTATGACAGAGTTCAAGAACGTAACGCACCTACTGTATTTGTGTATTTGCAAGAATTCCACGAAACACTTAGTGAAAAGAAGCGCAAAAGAGAAAGTATGACACTGCCCGAGAGGTTGGCCAACAACTTTGAGAAGAACATAAAACTTTTTTGGAGCTTATTGAAGAAGTCTCGGAGTTGTTCGTCTCTCTAGAAGGAGAATGTGTAGAATTAAGTCACAGAGTGGTGATATTTTTGAAACCTTGATGGCAGAAGTTGAATGAGTGATTGAAAGTATGAAATATGGTAAGGCTGCGAGAGTGTATATGGTTACAGCTGAGATGATTAAGCTTGGTGGTAATGCCGTGCGGGATTCTTTCTGGGTCCATTGTAATAAATGTTGGAAAACCGGCAGAGTACACGAAGACTGGCGCCGTGCGGTCATCGAGCTCTTGTATAAAAGTAAACGCTTACAAATCAAGTACACCAGTAACAGGGCCTACAGTTTGATCAGTTTAGCATCAAAAGTGTATGAAAAACAGTTTAAGGGCGGATACGAGGGATGTCCGATGGAATGTTGTGGGAGGCTCAAGGCCGTTTTAGGTCTAGAAGTGGATCTACGGATCGAACGTAGCGGAGCATCTGGTTGTGGGCAAAACGGTGTTTTGTGGTTTTGTGGATCTCGAAGAAGCATTTAATAGAGTTGTAGGTATGTAGGAAACTTTGGGACATTTTTCCAAGGACATTACGAGTTATACAGATCCCATTCTACGTGCTTTGCAGTCATCTATGTATTTAGATTGTCAAGCATGTGTGCGGGTAGACGGCAACATATAGCCGTGGTTTGATGTTAACATTAAAGTCAAGCAGGGCTGTTGCTACGCTTGTTTATCTTGTATTTGGACAATTGCCTTCAGAGGTTAAGATCTATGACTGTGGGACTGCATATTTACTAAGTGGTGAACTGCCGGCTTTATGCAGATGATGCTGTACTTTTAAGCTTTACACTGTCTAAGCTGCAAACACTGGTAACAGTTATTGAAGGTGATTGTAAAGAAAGAGTAGATGAACAAACATTCAACGCGAAGAAAATCAAAGTAACTGTTTTTGAAAGAGATGAAGTAAGAACGGATGTAAGACTTGTAGTTGTTGTAGAAGATGCATGTGCACTATTTTGAAGCGAGGTTTTAATTCACGGTGCTAGACTCTCTGTGAGTATCCTAACGTTATTGTATGGAAGTGAGAGTTGGGCATGTCAGAAAAAGCATGAAAGTAGGATAAATGCGGTCGAAATGAGAGATACGAAAAAACTGTGATGTAGCGCTCTAACAGACCGCAGTGAGAACCGAGTAAGAGTAGGATTGAAAGAAAGCGTTGGTGTTAAAAATAAGGAAGGATATGCTCCGTTGGTTCGGTCATGTGGAGGGAATGGCAGATAAAAGATTGACTAAGCGGATATATCAGCGAATGTATGTATGGATGGATGCAGGTACCCGAGGAAACCTATATTGACATCCCACGATCAAATCACTCAGGTATTATCCGAGAGTAGTGTCATGAGTCTCCGAAACCAGCATGTTTTTATGAAAAGGGTAATGAATGTGGAGAAAGTCAGAAAGGTCTGGAAGGATCGTGAGATTTGGCACTCAATACTCTCTGCCTACACCGTAAGGGACTTCCTGAAGATATGCAATGCATGTATGTATGTGTGTGTAATAACAGGCCGTGATAAGGATACCTACCTACTTGTTAAGACGCTTTTTTTGACTTCCACGGTATCTATGTAAGCGAAACTTAAAATTAGATTTCACTGTCTTTAAAAGACCTCTGTGGTCGAGCAGTTCGGCGTCGGATTTAACCTCTTGACGTCCCGGGTTCGATCCCCGGGTCGGGTAACTAAAAAAATAGGAAATTTGTATTTTCAATGTTCCAATAAAAGTAACGTTGCCCGATAAGTATTGGATATGTGCCCGGTTGGCGTTAGGCTTGCCACCTATCACATTGTGGGACTTAATGTCTTCGGCTAGTCGTGGGTGCCCTGGTTGTACCTCTGCCTACAGGTTCGGGGTATGGGCTTGAAGACACTTTTAAAAGATCGGATAGGATTGAAACTTTACATACTTGCCAAGGGTGAGCTCTTGACAAGTATATACATTACCACATAGCAATTTACATAAAAAACAGATATTATGATTAGAATCTTCAGAATGTGATGCCAAAAACAAAATTTATAGCTAAAAAGGGTGGTAAGCTAGATTTTAATTGTTTTAAATTCAAAAATTATCAAATATTGGGAACAAGCACCTCATGCGATTTTACGACAAAATGTTATATCTAAATAACATTATTATAAATTAAATTTTAAGGATTTTTTTTTATTTTTTTTGCTATTATATATGAAGATAAACCTAACATTTGTTACAAAACAAACTTGGGCCCAAATCTCTATTATAACGGCCAAGTTCTTGAAAATATTTACATATGTAATATACCTACGTGTAAAACATTTTTCCAGTGTGCAAACAAGCGATTTCCACTTGTAATAAAATTTAGTTTACTTGCTGACCAAATATTACTGTTAAAGTTACACCTGTATGTAAAAACAACGTTTTTGCATTGCAATCTGTCAGGGAATCCCTACAATTACCAATCATCGTCTTGTGAAGCAATTCGGAGTATGCGTGAAAACATTCCTTAGATAGGAACGTAGCGCATGTTTACTGTAAACGGCCATCGAACACTACATGCTCGCCATCTGGTGGCTATCAATGAATTTAAGAAAATAAACTATTTTTGAAAATAAACAAATGCCCCGTCAAACACGAAGAGCGTTCATGAAATCACAGATTTGTTTTTACAAGGTTTAACTCACGATATTATTGTATTCTATGATATTATTGTAGACTAGCTTACGCCCGCGACTCCGTCCGCGCGGATGTCGGTCTTCGCGTGATAAAGCTAAAAAATAGGATTTTTTTCTACGTATTTTTCCAGGATAGAAAGTATCCCATTTTATGCCCAGGATAATAAGGTATAATTACAACAAGTTTCATCGAAATCGAAACATTAGTTTTTACGTGATGCCTGAATATACAGACAGACAAACAAAAATTTTTTTAATCACATATTTGGGTTTGGTATCGATCCAGTAACACTCCTGCTATTTATTTTTTCAAAATTTTCAATGTAGGTACAGAATTGACCTTTCTACAGATTACATTTATAGATTTCCATTTGTTGAAAAGAGGTCGACTCATGAAAATACTGGTTGGATATTGTAGGACAGGCTGTGTACTAATCGAGTTATTAGAAATACCAGAATCTATACTTGCTATCGTCGGCACTTAGTGGATTCAAGTGTTTACACACTTTTTTCGTAGTAAAACACTTGTATTCACCCACTGTACACTTTATTCAACACTTTACGCCACTCTTCAGCCAACCAGTTTCACTTCTTACAGCGTCATCAGGGTTACGAAACTAAAGATAAATAGACTGTTTTAGTACACAGTATAGAGTACACAGAGGACAAGTAAGAGAAGGGAAGCAGAACTTGGTATCTACGACCAAACGTGAAGAAGAATTTGGATTTCTCACTGCCGCGAGGGTATTTGTTTATTTACCAACACTACTAGAAATATTTTAATACCAGAATAACAAGTTTTTTTTTATTTTATTAACTTAATAAAATTATGTTGAACAATGAAGCACAATGCTTACCTTTATTGGTAGAGCTTTAAGAGCAACGAATCTTTGGTCTCTTGAGGCTATCCTTTTTTTTACTATCAGCAAATCTGTCTGCTACTCTACCTTCCTATTCCATGCAATTTCTTAGAAATGTAGACGATTAAAATGACAACAATAATTTCGCCACTATTCTAACAACTTCAAATTAACAAACAAATTATGTATAACGTTATGATTAAACATTCTAGCATACCTCTTATACTTTGAGTTATACTCCAACTTTAATACCTATGTTAGCAGCTACATGCAGATTTTAATTGTTTTTGACATAACTTAAAAATATACTTTATCTTCACCTCCATATCCTCGAAGCAGTAGGCAGAGGCACAACCAGAGTACCCACGACTAGCCGAAGATACTAAGTCGTAACTTATTACCTAACTATAAAGTTTTCGTCCAGTTAATCTGGAATTGGAAACAATAACTTTCAATTTCCTCCGACAAAACCTATTCGCAATGTATATAAGAACTATCTAAATCACGTGAACGTATCGTAACAAAATCGGTACAGCTTTTCAAAAGTTATGATCTTACACTCGCACGCACACGCACATGCACAGACACGTCAAACTTATAGCAGTATTTGCAGACAGGGGTTAAAGCCGACATTTTATGACTACTTCACATACCTACCTACCTAATCTTGATTTTTATAATGTAATAATAACAAATTCTTTATTTCGGACAACAAAAATCCATACTTGCTAAGCACTACAATTTTTACATTTAAAATAATTAATTACAAATTAAAATCATTATCATTAATCGCATCTGTGGTCTAGCGGTTCAGTTGTTGGACTTGACTGTATGAGGTCCCGGGTCCGTGGTGAATCCCGGGTCGGGCAACAAAAAAAATTGGGTTTTTCCGATTTTCTAATAAAAAAATGTTGCTCGGGATAGGATATGTGCCCGGTTGACGATAGGCTTGCCACCTATCACATTGTGGGACTTAGTATCTTCGGCTAGTCGTGGATGCCCTGGTTGTGCCTCTGCCTACCTCTTCGGGGATATGGGCTTGAAGATACTTTTATTATTATCATTAATTAAAATGAGAACCAAAATCAATGCTTCAAATCCTAAAACTTATTTAGGTATTTGAATCAAACAGTAACACTAGAGACATTTCACTATCTAGGACTTTTAATTGATGAATTTTTAATGTATAAAAATTTATAAAAAATCTATATTAACCTAGCTAATTTAGTAAAACTACGAAAATCCGACTCCAATGACGTCGCGATTTGAAAATAATTATGTACCTAGTATGTTTCCGAAAGTTACTTACTATAATATAGCTAATGATTTCCCAAACTTGATCAACATCTGTTAAGTGGTTTTTGAGTTACTTATCTTATACATTTGATGCCTGCATTTCCGGGTCTGGGTGTTTATTAAATTTATTCTGGTATCTATGTAAGTATTTCTATGTATTAGAATCGTTGACTAACACCCATAACACAAGCAAATAATTTGCTTACTTTGGGGTTAGATTCAATTTGTGTAACTTGTCCAGAGATATTTATTATTTATTATTATTATTATTTATCTATACATATAATAAATCTGTAGAAGGGTCAATTCTGTACACTGAAGATATTGAAAAAATAAATAGCAGGCGGTGTTACTGGATCGATACCAAACCCAAATACCTATGTGATTAAAAAATTTTGTCTGTCTGTCTGTATGTTCATATGTTCGGGCATCACGTGAAAACTAACGGTTCGATTTCGATGAAACTTGGTATAATTATGCCTTATTATCCTAGGCATAAAATAGGATACTTTTTATCCTAGAAACATACGTAGAAAAAAAATCTTCATTTTTCAGTTTTATTATTAATTTTCGCGGACGGAAGCTAGTACCTAATAATGCACAAGTCTTCATGTGGACATCTCGATGACATCGTGTCACGAATTTATGCATTACTAAGTAGGTAGGTATAACTCAAAACATTTTGTCGGATGTAGGTACGTAGTTCATTTTTATACAGAACCAACTCGAAATCAAGGTCAAAAGAACCATTTTAACCTCCACCATTTTGGAGAAGGTTAAACATCCAAATAAATAAAAATCAGAAATAATACAAATTCTGCACCACGAAGTAGAGTAGGCACAAATTAGTAAGTCCTTCATCGAATTAAATTTCAGCTTTCCTATTTAACGCTACGCTAGGCCGGTAATATAAATATTATTTAGTCTCAGCGACGTGCATACAAAAATGAAAATAAAAGAGACTAAAAATTGTAGAACCGGTCTCGGGCATCGTGGCTCGGAGATCGTCGGAGGAGTGACCTCTGTTGGCCTTGACAGCTGTGGCCACTCCAGCCAGCGCGCGCCTCTCTGTTGATTCAACCACTAATAACTTCACAACAGCATTATGAAGCCCTCAATGCGTTACCACAATGTCAATATCTACGTCACAGGGAAATTATGAAAACGGAAATCTGTTCAAATTCTTAAGGTGATCACTTCGAAGATGGATGTTTAGGTACGGTATGGTAGGCGAAGAAGCGGTTGAAGTCTACAGAAATTGTGAAAATGGAAATGGTTTTGAATTCCTGAGATGATCATTTCAAAGATAGTTGTATAATAATTATATAAAGTATCTTCACGCCCATATTCCCGCAGTGGTAGGAAGAGGCACAATTAGGGCATCCACGACTAGCCGAAGACAATAAGTCCCAAAGGTTGGCGATAGGCTTGCCGGGCACATGTCCAATCCCGTGAAGTATTTTTGTTTATCATCATCATAGTATATGACACCTATACTATGATGATGATAAATATATACTTCATGAGATAAACAAAATTATCATCATAGTATATGATGATGATAATTTTGTTTATCTCATGAAGTCAAATTCAACACATGGACCGCTAGACCGCAGAGGAGATTAATTGAAGTAAATCTGGTGTAAAATTCCTAACAAAAGTAATATAAACTACTATGTTTGAAAATTTAAAATAGTTGCCGAAAAACCAAAAAAAAGCATTGCGTATTTTTTTGATGTAAACTAAGCTATTAAATATTGAGTTGACCTTATCACCGATACCGAAATTTTAGTTATTCTTTCAAATAGTATTTAAAATAATAATTTATAAACTCAAAGCCAAAAAAATGGCCTGTAAATATTTTTCTCTGTTGTGTCAAAATAAATTGTGTATAAGTACCTATTAATATATTCAAAGCACGCCGTAGTTTTTGTAGGTACAGTGACATAAATAAATGAAGTTTTTTACCTGAACACACTATAATCACACAACACTAGAGACTTTCTATTTTATTATGTACCCGTGTTGGTCCGGGCTCCTTTGTAGAATAGACCATCTGCTTTCCTGTCAGGCAGCTCGTAAAAGGCGAGCATAGGCTTACCGTCACTAACACCGTGACATCTGACTAGGTGGTTGAGTTACACAGCGACTCGACCGGATTGGTACCACCGCCTTACCTATTCCTGCCGCCATAACGTCGACGTGACGTGTTCCGGTTTGGAGGGTAAGGTAGCCAGTAAACTTAGTTTTGCTGGAGGCCTAACATCCCGGCCTAAGGTTGGCAATGCACCATTACCATCTTTGGTGTCTCTAGGCGGCGTGAATTTTTTACCACCAGGAAATCCGTCTGCTTGTTTGCCTTCCAATACCATTAAAAAAACCTACCTCGAATGTTTACTACTTCGTCTATATTAAAGGCATAAACAAATCTCTAATTTCTTTATGTTCCTGTGACAAATACACGAACAGACGAAACATGTCGTCAAAACGAAATTTATGGCGGCCTATTTGTCTTTATAATTATGAACAAAACTTGTAAGTTGTACTTCGCAGGGCTTTTATGTTTTCGTATTCTTCCTGTTCGCTGCTGGTGAAATAAATTAGTGTTGTTCTACATTTAGCCTTATCAATTGAAGATAAAATAAAACTCGACGATAAATTCCTATTTCAATTGAAGATAAAGTAAAATTCGACGATAAAATTGTAAACCTTTATAGTTTTAATTAAATTATCATTCTCGGTTGAAGTTTAACTGTGTTTAAATGCTGTGACTGAAATGAGTAGATGTAATTACACTTAGAACATTTTATGAGGTCTATAAATAAGAAATTGACAATTCGGCATCTTGATCTTGTATAGGTTAGTATTTTCATTTATTGCACAAATTAAGTTAAAGTTTATGAATTAACCGTCAATCAAATGTATCTATCACTTTTTTTCTGATAATGTATTGGAGATTAGATTAAGTAGCCTCAATCAATCAATCAATCAATAAAAAAAAACTTTATTCACGTGAACCATACAAGTGGTACTTGTGCACGTCGACATTTTTATATAGGTACTACCACCGGATCGGAATCCACCTCTAAACTCTTATGTTTGGCGATATTGCTTAAGCTGGCTACTCAACGAACTGTTTACAGTTCAAATAACATTATTAAGTTCTGTCCTTAACTCTGAGTTCGTATCTCTGGGTGGGTTATGCTAGATAGCTTTTGTAGACCGCATCTAACATATTCCTTCCTTTTGACTACATCACAGCAACTCGAATAGTCAGTAACAGATCTCTATATTCGATAAATCGTTTGACTTTGCGTGGAGTTATTGCAATGATCTTAAAACCATTTAGATAGTCCTGATAACGATATATTTAATTTTCTAAACTGAGTGTGAACTGGCATTTTAATACTCACTTAAAAACAATTTCACCTTATGTTTATGTATGCGTAAGAACTCACGCACGCATGCACGCACGTATACGCACGCATGTTTACACGCAAACATCTACGCATGTACGCGTGCACATGAGACTAATAATACTGATAATACTAATACTGTGCTAATACGCACGCATGTTTACACGCAAACATGTACGCATGTACGCGCGCACATGGCACAAATAACACTGATAATACTAATACCTAATTCCCAGCAATAAAAGGATAGATCATAGACCACGTTGAAATTTCGCTAGAACAAACATATTTGTCATGATTGGCTGAGCAACATCATATCGGCGGGACAA
>NJDD01004084.1:83370-96473 GCA_002245505.1 Calephelis nemesis
CTAAGCGGGCGGGCGGCTGGGCCCGGGGGAGGGGGGTGCGTACCCAGGACCGTGATATCATGGCCCCGCGATGCCCTGACATGGACTATTTAATTTTGTAACATAAAACCGTAATTGCTTTATAGCATTCTCATGTAAAATATATCTTTTTTTATTTAACAATTTACACCTCATTTCCGTGCCATAATTTTAACACGTATTTTATCTCGTGTTTTATGATTATATAAAACAAGATACATAATGTCTTGTCTGGTTGTAATTTTACGACCTTTTAACACTTGTATGTTCCGAAAGCGAGTTCTCAGTAGGTGTTCGGATAAAGTTGCAATTTACGTGTATGTGATGGAGTTCTACTCCATATGATATACCTACATTCAAATTAGATTAAAGAGATTTAAACAAAATTTATAAGGTATTGATAAATTGCTTTTTGTAATTTACTATCATTATTTTCATAGAGTATTAGATAAACTTGTAACATATAGACAGTCACATATATACATATCTTTACACCAAGTCCAGTACGTGGTAGGCAGAGAGTATCGAGTGCCAAATGTCATTTCTTCTGTCATCCTTGCAAACGTGCCTGAATTTCTTCAAAATCATTACCTACTCTTGTACAACTGAAAATATCAAAAAAAATGTCATACGCTGGTTTCAGAGCGTAGTCTTGTCACTACCCTCGCATAAAATCATGTCGTCCATCCATCCACATTCAAATTGTATATCTGCTTTATCAATCTATTTATCTATCTATTTATTACTAATGAAACCTCACCTCACCTACAGAGCATGTCCTTTATCATTTTAGTACCAACCATGACCTTTATCATTTTAATACCAACATTTTCTTTTAAAAGCATCTTCACACCCATATCCCAAAGAGGTAGGCAGAGACACAACCAGGGCTTCCACGACTAGCCGAAGACATTAAGTCCCACAATGTGATAGGTGGCAAGCCTATCGCCAACTATGCACATTTCCAATCCCGAGCAACATTTTTTTTATTATGAAATTGGAAAAACCCAATTTTCTTTTTGTTGCCTGACCCGGGATTCGAACCCGGGACCTCATGCAGTCAAGTCCAACAACTGAACCGCTAGACCACAGAGGCGATTTCTTTTAATCCCACTATAGGATTTCACTGTTACAAATGCGATCAGTGAGCGTGACACCACAGATTTTGACCATTTTTTGACCAGTACCCAACTCTCACGTCTATACTAAAGATTTGTGATATGCACAAAATTATGCAAAGTGAATCGATCGACTTAACTCAAAACCTCGATTTCAAGTAACTTAGCCAGCGTTTCATTCACACTTCTTTTTTACATCCACATTGCACCTTCCATTCCTGCTAAAAGCAATTTCATTCACTTGTTCTAGCACTACATCGTCAACTTAAACTCTTACATCCTTTCTGGCTACGTCTCTTTTAAACACCATTACTTTGGTTTTCAAATGTAAGCCTCTTTCGTAACAATCACCTTCTATAACTGTACCCAGTGTTTGCAGTCCAGATGGTGTATAGCCCAAAAACACAGCATCATCTCCATAAACCAGGCAGTTCACCAGTTGGTCGTCCATACGCATTCCCACATTTATTGATCTTAATCTTTGAAGGCATTTGTGCAAGTACAAGATAAACAAGCGTGCTGACAACACACAGCCCTGCTTGACACCATTGCTAACATCAAACCAAGATGACATGTTTCCATCCATCCGCTCACATGGTTTACAATTTAGACTGCACAGTAAGCAGCAGGGCGGGTCCTTTATCTCTTAATTAAATCAACAAAATCACAAAAAACCCTCTGCCTCATAGCCAGATGCTTCTCGCTTTTCTGCGGAGCGAAAATACCTGACCGCGACGTCTCTGTGTTGCGGGAGACATTAATGATGTCGTGGCAGGAATGGTTGAGGCGGTCAACAAGATCACGTCACACACCTCCAAGATCTATTTTAAACTATTGAGGCGAGGAGAAGAAAGGAGAAAATTCTCAATTAATTTTTTTTAAAGTTTGCTTCTCGATTTGATTATCGATTCGATTCGATGGATCGATTGTCGCCTTTGTTGTCTAGCGGTGCAGGTGTTGGACTTGATTTCACGAGGTCTCGGGTTTGATTCCTAGGTCGGGAATAAAAAAAATGCGTTTTTTCCAATTTTCAAATAAAAAAAAAGTTGCTCGAGATTGGATATGTGCCCAGTTGGCGATAGGCTTGAAACCTATCACATTGTGTCTTCGGCTAGTCGTGAGTGCCGTGGTTGTACCTCGGCCTCCCTCTTCAGGAATATGGGCGTGAATATAATAAACTTTCAATAATAAACTTTTTTGATGGTACGAACAAATAAATGAGGTCAAGTGCGAGATGGAGTCGCCCATGGAGGGTTCCGTAGCATCTTTCAATTCCTTCATTTCATTTCATATATGCTATAAAGTGGTTGCAGTTTACGTCACTTCTACAATTCGAGTGCCGGGCGGAATTATAATGTCAAAGACTTTATATTAAAACGTTTAGCGCTATTCTAAACCACACATCGCTATCATTTAAGTGTTAAGGTTACCATACCTATTCAAAAAAACTTACTAGTTCGCTTTTGAAACCAATTTTCGGTGAAAGTTTACGGGTAATGTACATCCTATACATTTTTGAGTTTTGTCGTTTAGCAGTTACAGTGGGTGACCCACATTTTACCACTTAGTATCTCTCATTCAGTTTAGAAAAAAATGATTGTTGAAACATCAATATTATCTCGAAAGGTCTATCCATAGATGATCTGCACTTATAGATTTGATGAAATAAAAATTGAATTTTAGGTCTAAGTATGGTAAAATTTGTTGTTATTTTTCTGTTTTGGTTTGAAAATATTAATGCGGTTTACAGAATCCATCTACTTTCCAAGAGAGAGCTCTTATCGTTACGGAAGAAGGTGGCTATGACGTACGGACAGACATGACAAATCTATAAGGGTCCTGTTTTTCAGCTTTTGGACACGGAATCCTAAAAAGTTAAACATATTTAATTATCCAATATTTGTCTTTTACTTTAGATATGAAAGTTGCAGTTTTACTTGAAATTGCCAAAATCCGTTTTCGCCCCTTAGAAGTTCACTCCTTCTTTTTATCCCATGTCAAATGTCTGTAAATTATTTTTGCTCTTGTCTTGACGGTATTGGTTTCCTTTTCCAATGAACATTATTTCTCTTTTCCTTTCTGTAGGTAGGTACTACCTATTTACATTTTAGTGAAAAAAAAACAAAGATGCTGGGGATTAATTGCTTATAGTACAAATCGCTTAAAAAGTTTATAGATAATTAACATGACGTCATATAAGCTACATTGGCGAAAAAGGGAAACAAATATTTTCTGTTTCTTAATAACCCAGGTTTTCCATTTTATTGATTTTGCCTAAAGGCTCTTACAATGGTATATCTACGCCACGTTAACGCCACGCACGTAACATCATTGGTTATGCGATCTGTGTTACTACAATTGGGAAACCTGTTTGCTTGTTTGTGTTCCAGAAGCATCAAAACATACTTGAACTGAAATATATGCAAAACCATAGATATGTAAATGCCTGTAATTGTCGGGTATCGAACCCTAAGGGTCTCGATTGTAAACGCGAACAATAACAATTTGACTGAAATTTTATTAATTAATATACAAAATCAACTCGCTATTAAAATAAAATCTGATACGAAATTAATATTTCAAGAGGAAAGTTAAGGTATTCGAGAGCGATAATATGTAACATTTAATGAACACGTAGTTTGTTTTATGTGCTGCCGACATAATTATGGCCGAAGAAACTTCTAATGTGGATGTATATATGTTGTATGTGAACAGTTTTATAACAAACTAGCTGTACCCCCGACTTCACTAGAGACTGTCTGCGGGAAACGCTAATTATATTCTAATTAGTAAATCCACAACAAGTACTAGTGGTCGCCCATTGGTCGAAATTCGACAATAATAAATTATAATATCTTGTTGATAAGAACGCCATCTTCATTTCTCAAGACCAACTACTTTGTTTCCAAACTTTTTAGTGGACCATCTGTGATCTTTTATCGTTATCATCAATATATTTGTTGGTGTGTATCAAATGCATGGTAGTGTGGGTAATGTTCTTTTTATTGATTTAATGTACTTTATAAGCATTATTATTGAAAAATATTAGCGTTCTGCACTTCTCCTACACAGAATGACTAGAATGACTGTCACGTAAAATTAATTTGTTAATGACTGAATCTGAGTCGCCTCTGTGGTCTAGCGGTTCAGTTGTTGGACTTGACTGCATAAGGTCCCGGGTTCGAATCCCTTGTCGAGCAACAAAAAGATGATTGGTTTTTCCCAATTTTCTAATTAAAAAAAATATTGCTCGGGATTGGATATATGCCTGGTTGGTGATAGGCTTGCCACCTATCACTTTGTGGGACTTAGTGTCTTCAGCTAGTCGTAGGTGCCCTGGTTGTACCTCTGCCTACCTCTTCGGGGATATGGGCGTGAAGATACTTTAATTTAATCCGTTTACTTGTATGTATTTCAATCTCATAAAAATATAATGTATACGAATCCAGGCCCTCAGCCTCAGCACCAACACCGCTGCTACCACAGTTTGTATTAAAATTCCTTTGTAATACTTGCACCATCGGATGATTAGGAAATAACCAGTCTCCAGCCATAATGTATGGTATTATAAGATTGTTCAAACTATAAACCGGTTTTCAGAGAAATTGTTAACTGTACTTAATGAGTCCGTAACCAAACATTATGTGGATTACGGGGAGTAAGTATCATTTACAAGTTTATTTGGTTAAAGTTAATATAATATAATGTCATAGAACACTTCTACTGCTCTACATCAATTTAATAAAAACTTGGTCTACTGGTTTCCCTACACACAGCACCCTCAGCGTTATTGTAACTGCAATAGTTATTACAGTAATATGATTGTATATAATCCAATAATATTTTATCATTTTAATGCAGTAAAAATGACACAAATAAAGTTTTATTATTTGTGGTAGAAAATCTGTAGATACCATTTTTTACTGGGTTTTTAGGACATATACTCGAGTCTACCGGTTACCCTACCCTCTGGGTCGGAACACTAAAATTAGGCTATCTGACGATATGATTGTAGGAATCAGTCAGATAGTGGTCTATTCTATCCAGGCTCAGGTTCTTCTGCACTCCGATTGTACTGGTGGAATAATCCATTAACCTAAATTTCTGCATTATGGGGTCATTACATCCCGACGTTGCTATGTAGAAATATTTATTATTTAGTAATATTTACTTTCAGCTGTACTTTACTTACAAGTAAGGTTACTAAAGTAAATATTCTACGAATAAGTAGGTATTTTATAAGACTTTAAGGCGAACACCGACTTTTATAGACATAAATAAAAGTACTTTCACAATAGTGAATTGTTGTCAAATGGTAGGTGACCCTCCTGTGTAAATAAATTTCTTTTAACTTCTCTTAATCACTGTCTGAATCACTGCAGTGGCGAGCACTGACACGATGGTAGCAGGGAAGTTAAGTAGATACTCAGTATTTTCTATGAGCTTCGAAGGCAACCTTGCCATGATACTGAGACTAGTAATAATCATTATACGTTCTCCCCCCTTATACCAGCTACCCTATCTTTCACAACGGAGTAGAAGAACAGTGATCACTGACGTAATGGGCGACATGGCACCTAGATATGAATGTTACCAGCGAACGATGGGGTTGTCTTGTACCGACGCTTGTTTGCCTGCCTATCTCGTAAAAAGAGCCTCTCTATACGTAAATGTTATTGATATTGAGAACATAAAGTCGGCTTGTGACATTTATGGTATTAAAGGTGAACTCTCAAGTATAAAGTGATTTATCTTTTTTTTTTAAATTTTTTTTATGATATAGGAAGGCAAACAAGCAGACGGATTTCCTGATGGTAAGAAATTCACGCCGCCTAAGACACCAAAGGTGGTAATGGTGCGTTGCCAACCGGAGGTCGGGATGTTAGGCCTCGAGCAAAAGTAAGTTTAGTAAGGCTACCTTACCCTCCAAACCGGAACACGTCATGACGTTATGGCGGCAGGAATAGGTAAGGTGGTGGTACCAACCCGGGCGAGTCGCTGCGAATCTCTACCACCTAGTCAGATGTCACGGTGCTAGTAACGGTAAGCCTAAGCTCGCCTTTTACGAGTTACCTGGTAAGGAAGGCAGATGGTCTATTCTGCAAAGGAGCCCGGACCAACACAGCTTTCTTTAAAATGACGAACTGGTTTTATATATATTTTTTAATATAGTGAAAATAAATTTATTTATATTTAAATGACACACATTTCGTCACTTCATATATATACTAGACTTCAACACTTAAGACGTTTGTATGAAAATGCAACCTAAATATATTTATGTATATGTCTTGTAATATTATGAGGGCAACAAAGTAATTGTTATTATTGCTATCTATTAAAATAAAATATATTATGTGTATCAGTTACTGCGTATTACAATTACACTGTCTTGTTATATATTTGTATTTCAGATGGTCTTTAAAAATGGCCCGAACCAGTAGTTGCGTTTAGATGTTCATAGAAAAAAATTCTTCACATTATTATCTTTGAAAAAAAAGGGAAATAAAAAATCGAGCTTCCCTTTAAAGAACTCTTTGAAGAAATAGGTAAGGGCATAAGATAACAGGGCATCCACATAAAATAATAATGTAGAGATAATTTATATAGATCTCAAGAACCTTTTGTATGGTCTACCTGAAGTGAGAAAATAATTTTCTTGTTCTTAAATTTTTTGTATATAATATCTGTTCACAGTAAGAAATCTTAAGAGATAACAATTTTTATTTGTGCAAAATAAACATACTCTATGTAAAATTGAGAGAGGTACAAAGACAAAAAACACGATTTTTTCTCGAAACTAGGCCGAACTATGTGTTGTCTGCTACCGACCATCACCTTACTTATTCTAGCCGTCATAGTTTCAACGGTTATCATTACGGTGTTTCGTATTCGAAGAAAGGGTAGGCGGTAGATTTCTGCATACGGCCTAAGATCATGGCCGAAAAATTGGTGACGAATATCTTTTACTAGCATTTGAGCTGCTCGGTTCTTACAAACTCTTATAGTTAAAAACTGGAACATGGCAAAATTACTATCTATTAAATAAATAAATATAACCTAGACAAGTCACACAAATTGAATCTAACCCCAAAGTAAGCATATTATATGCTTGTGTTATGGGTGTTTGTAAACGATACTATTACGTAGAAATACTTAAATAGATACCAGAATAAATTAAATAAACATCCAGATTCGGAAATGCAGACATCTAAATGTTTATCACACAAATGCGGCAGGCATCGGGAATCGAACCCGAGCCTCGTGGTTGGTCGTTGTAGTTAGGCGTGTACGCTAGCCACTCCACCAACGAGGCGGTCCAATTAATGCAATTTTGTCTCATAATAGTTTTAAGGATACACGCCGTACTGGAAATCTAAGGAACGTTTTATCAAAATCGTTCAAGTAGAAGCCTAGATTGTAGTTATAGGTCCTATTTGCCACACAGGGAAAGTCACAAACATATCCTGGTTTAAATATAAAATATATATGAATGTAATAAGGTAGACTAGTGATTTAGTACAGGTTTTCGCGCGGATCTATATTTCTTGGTTCGCATCGAGGGAAGACGTTATGACTAAAACTCATATCCGTGGAGTAGTGTTGGACAATCATTCCAATTTATTTTATATTTTTCCTCGTATTGGTACGGGATCCCTTGTAGAACAGCCCATCTGCCTTCCAGCTCGGCAGCTCGTAAAAGACGAGCATAGGTTTACCGTTACTAACACTGTTACATCCTATTAGGTAGCAGAGTTTCGAAGCGATTCGCTCGAATTGGTACAACCGCTTTACCTATACCTGGCGCCATAAAGTCAGTGCGTGCGTTTCAGTTCAGAAGGTAAACTTACTATTGCTCGAGGCCTAACATCCCGACCTCAGTTTGGCAACGCACCTTTACCACGTTTGGTATCACTTCGGCGGCGTGAATTTCTTACCTACATGAAATCCACCTGCTTGTTTGACTTCCAATATCTTAAAAAAATTGTATTCTTTTTATGACATTCGAAGTCGATTTGGGCAACAAAAAGATATTGTGGTTTTTCCAATTTTCTAACAAAAAAATGTTGCCCGGTTGGTGATAGGCTTGCCACCTATCAAATTGTGGAACTTAGAGACTTCGGTTAGTCGCGGGTCTGCTATTTGTTCCTCTGTTTACCTCTTTGGGGATAAGGCCGTACCTTTTTAACTTTTATGAGGGGGAGGTAGCGCTGGTGATTCTTCTGTCAGTAAGAAATCCGTCCTGAACGAATGCAATGTTATAGTTGTTTTGCCGCCTTTTTCAAAATAATGAAGTTCCTTTCATGTTGGTCTTTTCTTTTCTTTCTTTAGGTTTTGGCCCTCACGTTAGTATTTAGCCATTAGTCAAGTAGAAATTTGCATCGAATTTTATATCATTTTCAATTAGTCATCAGTCATAAGTCGTCAGGAAGTCATGTCAGGTCAGGCTCTTGGGTAAAGCGGTTGCTCATTACACAAGCTCTGTAATGAGATTTGGCGGCAACGAGGAAATACACGATACGCCAATTTCTTAATAATTATTTCATTTGTGCTCTTTCACTGAACAAAATTGTACAAAATGCCACCAAAATTGACTAATTTCACTCAATATTAACACGAAATTCAATAATTATGAAAAAACTTCGACCATCTTTTCTCTCGATGGCGCCAAAACTCTTCCATGTTGGTCACTCTCTTATTTTACTATTTTGACCCGGAATTAATACTATTGAAGTAAAACTTTTTTATCGGGGTTGGAAAAAAAATTTAGTGTAACATTTTTTCGTTACGCGTCACATTTTCCCGTTACGCGTCACATTTTCCCGTTACGCGCCATCTTTGTTCTTATCCCTACCACGCGTGATTCGAAGTATACTTTCTCCAGCGGAGTAGGGATTGGCAATAAACTTTATTTAACCAATTTCTGTAAAGTTGCATACAGTAAATCATTTTTTGAAAAATAACGTCATAAAGAAGTTTTACTTCTTCACGTCTTACGAGTGTACGCTAGTACACACACACATTTTTTATTTATTGATATCGATACCGATAGCTAAATGTTCAATAGATTTCTATTGAGATGTTTAAAAACAAAATTATTTATCTTGTTGTCGCTTCTGTGGTCTAGCGGTCCAGGTTTTGGACTGGACTGCAAGTGATTTGGGGTTCAATTCCCGGGTTGTGCCACAAAAAAGAATATTTAGTTTTTCTAATTTTCTAACAAAAAAATTTTGCCCGCGATTGGATAAGTACACGGTAGGCTTGCCACCTATCACATTATGGGACTTAGTGTCTTCGGCTAGTCGAGGGTGCCCTGGTTGTGTCTCTGCCTACCTCTTCGGGGATATGGGTGTAAAAAGACTTTTTTTTATCTTCATACCTGTTACTGTGTATGAGTATCGTTAAAATATACACATGTAATAAGCAAATAATTTGATTGAAATGGGTCAATTTATGTTACATTTATTTATTGTAATTTAGCCGTTGGGCGATTCAACGATGACATTTTCACATTTCTATCTGCCTTCAGTGGCATAGGACATTCTTAGAGCATATTAGTAGAAGGTATGAATCTCTATGGCTTTCGCTGTTCTCTGACAAAAGTAGGTTTACCAACACAAGGGAAAATCCAATTCGCCGTAGTGTATTCACGTGCGCACACAGAGACGCCTGACTTGAGGGAAAAATAAAATTTCTCGCTAAGTTTATAATGGGAAAACTTTGAGAACCACTTAATTATGTTAATGTTTGAAACAAAATTTTAGGAGCGACGTTTAAACACGCCAATGACATAATTTGAAAAATATTTAACTTAAAATGTTTCCTACCTTGACCACTTACTCTACATAGTACATACTTACGTACCGACTTGAGAAAGAGTAACATTAGTCCTCGAATTAATCAAAAGTCTACTCTGAAACTTGTAATAGTTGTAAGGTCCGTGTTGGTCCGGGCTCCTTTGCAGAATAGACCATCTGCCTTCCTGCCAGGCAGCTCGTAAAAGGCGAGCATAGGCTTACCGTCACTAGCACCGTGTCATATGACTAGGTGGTAGAGTTTCGTAGCGACTCACCCGGATTGGTACAACCGCCTTATCTATTTTTGCCGCCATAACGTCGTGACATGTTCCGGTTTGGAGAGTAAGGTAGCTGGTAAACTTACTTTTGTTCGAGGCCTAATATTCCGGCCTCAGGTTGGCAACGCACCATTACGACTTTTGGTGTCTGTAGGCGGCGTAAATTTCTTACCATCAGGAAATCCGTCTGCTTGTTTGTCTTCCAATATCTTAAAAAAAAGTTTTTTGTGACGGTTCCATAGCTGGGTATTGGAATAATTCATGTAAACTATAATTAATTACTAATGTACAAATGAAGTCGACAAGCCAAATTAGCTTTTAGTATTCCACAATGTCTTCCTCGGACTGGTGTCACCACACTAATGGTTACTGCTACGATTTGTTCTAACATAACAACTCTTTGCTATATGATATAAAAATAACATAAACATTTTTAGAATATACGCGAAGGTACCTGGGTGACTGATGTATTAAATATCCGTAAATTTATTGTATTCCTTAAAGAAAATCCTAAAGTTCAAAGTTCAAAATATGTATTTTATTCACGTAGATCTATAAAAAGATTCTTTTGACGTGTCTTTAATACAAATATTCTTGTGACGTGTCTATCAAACCGAATCCTGCCAGAGATATTAAAAATATCTATTTAAAATATAAATTATATAAATCGCGCGTGTTTGTATTTAAAATAAAATGAAATTTCTGTGCTTTGCCTTTATGTTCGACAGAACTTCAAATTATAAGCAAACAAGTCTTTCCTCTTTATAACGTAAAAGTAAATGACTAAAATTCTGATTAATTTAATTAATTCAAGCAATGAAATATCAACAAGCGATTTGTCGACACAATGTAGAGCTTTTGCTATTACAAGTAATTGAATGCGTGCGGCTTCAGAATATTGAAGGAACTTTAATTAGTTTGGGAATTCATTCGCTAAAATTAATTTAGTGTTGAATTCAAATAAAACTTATTTCATATCGCATTTAACTGCAGATATGAATATGGAGATTGGATATCGGTGACGTAACTTATTATTATCCTGGCACTGAATTGGATGAGTGCTGGTTGGATGTAAGTTCATGTCGTGTTAATGTTATAAATGTGTACTAGTATATAAAATTCATTTAGTAATAGGAAGTCTGGTTAAGTTAATTATAAAACTTTGTAACCTATTTTTTATTTTCATGTTCCAATATGTAAATGAACTAGTTAACAGGTTAGCGAACAAGCACACGTGTTCCCTAATAATAAGAGGGTTGCCTCTTGCCCTATAGCCACCATAAATGTTATAGGTGCGTCGCTGTCCTTTTGTCGAGATTTTTTTTAATGTTATAAGAAGGCAAACAAGCAGACGGATTCCCTGATGGTAAGAAATTCACGCCCGCCTACAGACACCAAAAGTCGTAATGGTGCGTTGCCAACCTGAGGCCGGCCTGATGTTAGGCCGGCCGGCCGGATGTTAGGCCTCGAGCAAAAATAAGTTTATCAGCTACCAGACAGACCAGCTACAGAGATGTTGGAACTATGGTAAAAAAATCGGCTCCCCCATCCTATGATCCAAACAAGCTGACGGATTTCATGACAGAAAGAATTTCACGCCACCTAGAGACACTAGAGGTAGTAATTATGTGTTGCCAACCTGAGGTCGAGACTCGAGATGTTAGGCCTTGAGAAAAAGTAAGTTTACCAGCTACCTGACCCTCTCAACCGGAACACGTCAATAGCACGCACTGACGTTGTGGCGACAGGAATAGGTAAGGCAGTGGTACCAATCCGGGTGATTTGCTTCGAAACTCTGCCACCTAGGGGTACGTCACGGTGTTAGTAACTGTAGCCTTGTGTTCGCCTTTTACGAGCTGCCTGGCAGAGAGGCAGATAACCTTTTCTACTCAGCGGACTCGGACCAACACGGGGAAAAATATTTTGTTAATACAAATATTAATATATTTCAAAGTTAAAATAACGAACAACACCTTAGTTATTGCTAGATTTGTCTAAGAAAACAAACTCTCCTTCTTTATAGTATAACTAGCGTCACGCTCTGCTTTGCACGGGTTTAAAATATACATATAAATCTTCCTCTTCAATCACTTTATGTATTTAAAAAAAAACCGCATCAAAATCCGTTGTGTAGTTTTAAATATTTAAGCATACAAGAAGAAAAATAGGGACAGAGGAAGCGACTTTGTTTTATACTAGGCATAGAAGAGTTAAATAAAATACTAGTAATAAATACTGGTTTTCGTTAACCAAAAAATATTTAAAAATGATTTACGACACAACATAGAGCTTTTGCTATTACAAGTAATTGAATGCGTTCGGCTTCAGAATATTGAAAGAACTTTAATTAGTTTGGGGATTCATTCGCTAAAATTAATTTTGTGTTGAATCCAAATAAAACTTGAATTGTATCTGATTTAGTTTAACTGGAGGTGTTATGATCAACGGATGCCGATTGGACAGCTATCCTCCAGATGTGATATCCGAATATCAGATTGTAGATACAGCGTTACCATTATACAATCAGAAAGTATGTTTGTCTGTTCGTCTTCCAGCAGAATAAAACGTTTTAGGTTTTATCTTTCCTTTTAATTGGATTCGAAATTCTTTTGCTAAAGTACATTAAACCTGAAATCAAATTAAACTTATTCCATATCCGATTTAATTTGAGATATGAATATTGAGATTGGAAGTTGGTAACGATGAAGTAATTGATTGTTTCCGTGGCTGCGATGAAGGATGTCGGTATACGTCACGGTAGTGTTGTTAAAACTGCAAAATACCAATACTTAACGACGTTATCACTTTTTGATTTCCAATTCGTAAGGCTTCTTGTTTTTGAAATTGAATGAATAATAAAACGATGTTCTATTATCCGTTGGTAATTGTTC
>NJDD01004084.1:100591-119582 GCA_002245505.1 Calephelis nemesis
TTATGTATTAAACTAACACACTGTAAAAGTAATATATGTTATTTGCAGTTAAAAAAATATTTTTTTTCTTTATTACAATATTTATGGCAAGACTAGGTATAGACTAGTTGTGGCCAGCGGCACTGCGGGCGTGGTTAATGTTCCCCCTGGAATATTTTTCGGGATAAAAACTGTCCTATGTGTTAATCTAAGTTACCCTCTACGTGTGTGCCAAATTTCATTAAAATCGGTTTGAGCAGTTTTTGCGTGGAGTTGAGTGGAGACAAACAAACAAACACATTTTCAACTTTCGCATTTATAATATTTGTGGGATAGGATTGTATGGAATTTCAATTAAAATAATATATTTGAACGTCATATTTGGTAATTGAATAGGATTTAGGGGTTTATCTCCTGATTAACACCAAATATATTTGGCCACCACCAATTACACTTGATGTTGCCGGAGATAAATTATTTAATTGATTAATTAAATGATAGTTCAATGAGCCATTGAACTGAGTTCAGCTCTGATGTTCCTCTGATTCCGTTGACCCACTAAATATGAGTCGACCTTTATTTCCGCATTATTTTGTCGCCTCTGTGGTCTAGCGGTCCGGGTGTTGGACTTGACTGCATGAGGTCTCGGGTTTGAATCCCGGGTCGACCGACAAAAAGGAAAATTGATTTTTTCCCATTTTCTAATAAAAAAAAGTGTTGGTCGGGATTTGATATGTGCCCGGTTGGCGATAGGCTTGCCACCTATCACATTATGGGACTTAGTGTCTTCGGCTAGTCGTGGGTGCCTTGGTTGTACCTTTGCCTACGTCTTCGGGAATATGCGCGTGAAGATACTTTTATATTGTTTATTTCAAACTTACTTTTAAAGAGCGATGTTAGAAATAGTGACCTTATAAGCGAAAAATTTAAATAATTGGACTTACGTTAGTCCCGAGCTGGTCCGGGTTCGATTGTGAAATATATTGGTCAACTAAATTCTTATCAAGCTATTTAATAGCGTCAATGCTCACCACTTTCGTGTTTCGGTTTTGTAGGGTATTCAGTAAATTTACGCAAGGGGTATCACATCCTAGACTCTTCTTACAACGTTCCATTACCCATGGCATTCATCCCATAAAAATGTTACATTACTTATCAGCTATATAAATTAATATGTGTCCTTATTATTAGCGTGAAGAGAAAAAAGTTAACATATTTAGACTTCGGTGAATAATGTATTTCTCAGGGAAATCAAAATGTAGGTACAAAACAGAAAACTCATAAAAGAAACATGTTTAAAAAAACTTCTTAAACATAACCTCATTTTCATTTTAATGAAAATATCATTTCCTTCAAGACGGTATATCCAAACTTTACATCCGTCATTTTGCATGGGCCAACGGTCGAGTGGCGGTGGTGGGGGTGCAGCCCCCCTCCGGGTGGATCGGCGCCACCCCGCGAGCCGAGAGCACCCCCCACCCCACGCGGGATCGATACGTCATTTGAGCTGGTAACCATGGAGACCGCGAATGGAGCGGGGCGGCGGCTTCAGGATCGGCACAGGACTCCGCGGGCTCGCGAGATCCCGACACCCCGACACTAATAAAAAAACATTGCTAATTAATTTGTGCCTATTTCCCACTTATCAGTGATTTCATCTATTTCATTTGCATATTCAATTAATAAGTTATTTTAATAAGAAACTTATGAGACAAGCCAACCTTCTACAAGCACCAAGATGTTCTCCATCACTGGACTATAGTTTGATTGATTTTTAGTTTATTGCTAATCTATATAGGTATGTACCTGTAGAAAAGAAAGTGGTATTAGAACTTACACTATTTCCAACTCAAGAACGGCTAAACCGATTAGGCTGAAAATCGGTGAGTAAGTAGCTTAGAACCGGGAGAGGGACATAGGACACATTTTATCCTGTTCGATTGTGAAGAAACTGGAGAAATATAACATTTTAGTTTTAACCATACAAACTGAACGGGCCGGGCGGAACAAAGTTCGCAGGAATAGCTAGTTATAACTATAAGTGTTAAATTCGTTTCGGGATTTTTTGGTTAAACATTACTTACAGATATTTCCTTACTGTGTCTTCTTTATTTATTTTATAACTTATTTTATATTTACTAAACGCTAGCCGTAGACTGCGGCTTCGTGTAATAAAATAATTTAGCGTTTCTACGGAATCCCATTGAGTAATCCAGATAAAAAGTAACATACATTATTCTTTATAAATCAGTTTACCCGCGGGTCAAATTTCGGTGTAATTGGTTCAGGTGCTGAAACGTGATAGACTAACAAACACACATCCCAAAATTTTCGCATTTAGAACTTTAAATACGTACCTAGCTTTGGCGATATCTATACATATAATACATATGTTGAAGGGTCAATTCTGTACATTGAAAATATTGAAATAATAAATAGCATAGGGTGTTACTGGACCGATACCAAACCCAAATATGTGATTAAAAAATTTTGTCTGTCTGTCTGTATGTTCAAGCATCACGTGAAAAGTAGCGGTTCGATTTCGATGAGTCTTGATATAATTATACCTTATTATCCTGGGCATAAAATGAGAAATAGGGACTTTTTAATGTAGATTACTTGCACTTACTATAACACACATCTAGTTACGTAGTATGTGTATGTAGCATCTGTGTCATTTAAAACGTGATATGGCAAAATTGCATATCTGTATAAACAATTTTGTAGTGTAAAAATAGTACTGTAATATTTGGAAATCATATTGAAGTTTAGGGAAGACAGATATCTAATAATATCTACGTTGTTTGTAGATGTCAAGAATATTAGTAAATATATAAATTGCTTTTGGTAATACCAGAGATTAGTAAATATATATATTGTTTTTGTTGATAGGCAGCTTTATTTATAGCAAAGTTAAATTGTTAGCTTTATAAATCACCTTGGCCTTCAAATCGGAAAACAATAGCCGCAAGCTAAAATAAAATTAATACACCTAACATAGAAGAAGCAGAAATTTCTTACTTGAAAGATCTAACGAAGATTAGGTATTTATAGAATGTAGATATTTATTTAATTAAAAAATATCAGACTTACGTATAAATTGAAACTTCTGTTTGTCACAACTGCCAATTTTTCTACAGGTAGAAGTATATTGTATAAGCCTATTACAACAAAAAACGTTACAATTTTTGTCTATATATTTCTAATAGGAATCTAACTATTGTACATGATATTTAAATGTCTATGTATACTGCCTGTCAGTTGTGCTTTTACAACAAAATAGCTGGTACGATTTTAATGAAATATGTCAGTGAGAGAGATTGCAGAAGGCATTTAACTTACGTACAATCGACTTGATTCTATTCCAAGTAGTTCCCCAGGGAGACTGGTAAACTCAAAACGTGGGCGAACCCGTGGGAAACGGTTAAACTAAACAAATTTCAATTATTTTTCTTTATTAAAACTGTAGCAATGGGAAAACTAATCAAACGCAGAGAATATTTGACCCGCTAAAGAAGGTCTGCTTATTATTGTACTAACAATACAACCTCCAAGTACACAAACTTTCAAATACGTGTATTTGCTTATACAAACAAGAAAGTTAGCGAACAATATAAAAGTAATAGGAAAGAAAGAAACGAAGAATGTGATTTAATATCGGTGCGAGGGAGACGATGTTATTCAAATTGAGGGTACATATTTCTACATAAGTAACAAATAGGTGGATGAGAAAATATGGATACGACGATAAAAAATAAGGGAAACGATTCGTTTATCGTTTTTTTTCACTTTATCGTTTTGTTATCGTTACAAATACTTTATGGCTTACCCTAATTGGCCGTATTATACTGACGGACGTTGTAGAAGCGTAGATTCGATTCGTTTGGGCATTTTTGTTTTCTGATATTAAACTTAAGTATTGTAGGGTGATGAAAGGATGATTATAGATCCTAAAGACATTCACGGTCCTATAGATAATAGACATTAACTTTTTAATGAAATTGGAAGGCAAACAAGGCAAGTAAAAAATTCACGCCGCCCTGAGACACCACAGGTGGTAATGGTGCATTTTAACTTGAAGATGGGAAGTAAGGTTACCGGCTACCTTACCCTCCAAACTGGAACACGTCCATGACAAGCGCTGACGTTATGGTGGCTGGCATAGGTAAAGCGGTGGTACCATTCCGGGCGAGTCGCTGCGAAACTGAATCACCTAGGTATATAATCAGACGGTAAGCCTATGCTCGCATTTTACGAGCTGCCTAGCAGGAAGGCACATGGTCTATTTTGCAAAGGAGCAATACGGGGAAAATACTGACTGACGCGGGGTACTGATTAAATTGAAGTCGATATTGTTAGTCTGTATTACATTGTAATAATAGCTATAATACCAGGTTAAACTTTCGAGTACTTTACTCTGTTTTTAGGTATTAACAGGGCGAGAAAGAAATTAGTGATACCTCGCTGCCTTACGATTGGCCTGAGAAAGTTTTTGCTAAGTAAAATTGCAGGTTATTCATCTTACTCTTGAGAAGGGAACACCATAGCGGCGAAATATTTGCCTTATATCGACAGGAAGAAATTCGATTAAGGTTTTAGATTTGGTGATAATGGACAAACAAGAAGTTACTTGCATCAAAAACAATGTTTATGGTGCGTTACTAAACTCAGTTGACTGGTATTATGACGTTGTTAGATACCTTTTGGTGAACAAGTTGATAGCGAAATGAACTAGTAGCTGTAGAAACTTCTTATCCCGTGGATACTTCTTTTGTACCTTTACTTCAAATTGCATTGAATTTTTTATCAATTCTATTAAAATTATAATATCAAAGCTTGCTTGTCAGAAATAACGTTTACAAATACTTACGCTTTAAGTTGTGCTCGCTATTGTCGTGTTTCACATCGAAGGCTGGGAAACTTTTTAACAGGAGGTTTAATTATCATGGCTTGTAGTTGTAAACGAACCGTTTTGTGATAATTTTTTTTATGATTATGACTACTTAAGCTGTACTTACGTTGAAATACTTACTTAAGCTGTCAACTGGATATGTGCTTGCCAGTGAAGGCAACCGTTAACGGGCCGTTACACGATAGGTTTTGCTGCTAGTTTTACTTTAGCCACTGAATTACGTTTGAATGATGAATAACAAAATGTATGCATTTAAATGTCAGTCACCACGGCACTGCTCAGGTTATTCGTCAGTCTATTCAGGCTGTCGTAAAACTGACAGCAAAACGTTTCGTTTTGACTTTTATTAATTAACTTCATAAGAGTTTTAGAAAGAGAGGTCAGTACACTAGAGTGAGTCTGCAGTATTTGGAAATGATACAGCTCTCAAATGATGAACTTTGTATTTGCTATAACATTGTAAGTATTTATGTTGCTCACGGGAGATAGCAATAAAGAACACGTCACCTGACAGCTTTTTGATGTATACTTTACCCAGTGATCATTAGTAAAATGATACGGAATAGCCCTCCAGATCTTTGCTAGGATTGTAATCTCCAGTAGTAATATAGTTTAATATAGCTTCATAGCAAAACTTATCGTGTAAAGGCCTGCTTAAATTATTATTATTGAGAAATGTCAAGAGTAAAGTCTATGTTTCATTTTTATTATTCCAAAATTGATAAAGATACTCCAGAAAATACTATGTGTCTCTGATAAAAGACATTCCGAAAAAATTAATACTGGTTACTTACTTTTCTACACCTTAAATAATTTATTTACCCCGTTTAAAAAATATAAACTAAACATTAGTGCTAATTCTGCTGTTCACAAACTAAACTTATTTTAGATGCATGCTATCTTCCTCAAATGAAACAAAAACAAAAGAGACGGGACGTTTTAGACACGTCAGATAAGTCCGAACATGTCAAATCGCGATGTTTTTAATCGACGTTTTCCGAGTAATAGTTTAAACGTCTGTAGAAATTACGTGTACGGTCTAATTTGACAGCGCTAAAAGTGTTTTGTCTCTTTCTGTTTCTTTCGTTGAAAGAAGACAGCGATAACTTAAAATTAGTTTAGTGAGTGCGCAACAAAATTACCACCATTATTACATTTAAGATTTAAAGATTACTTAATTTTAAAGAAGTTTATTCTTCAGAGCTGATTTATGTTACTCCCAGAGATGGCATTTCCATGTTATGTTTATTGGACAAAAAGTATAAAACTTGAGGAGAGTTGCAGAGCAAGTTTAAGAACAGGTATTTACTCTGTATATGTAGGTAGGGTGTACCCGTACAGATACGTAGTAAAGTTTTGTTTACTAATTAAAAATTATGTAATATTACTAGTACTCGCTCCTTGCTTTGTTTGTGTACTTATGTTATACATATTCGTAAATATTGTATGTGTAGGATATAAGTTATTTCTTTCTATAAATGTGTATGTTTGTTTATCGAGGATTCACTTATTAAGTTTAAACTAATTATGTGGAATTCGACCGTTTTATTCCGTTCCGTTCCCTTTTTTTTAATTATAATAGAAGGCAAACAAGCAGACGGATTTCCTGATGGTAAGAAATTCACGCCGCCCAGAGACAACAAAGGTGGTAATGGTTCGTTGCCAGCCTGAGGTTGGGATGTTCAGCCTCGAGCTGAAGTAAGTTTACCGGCTACCTTACCCTCCGAACCGGAACATGCCAACGGCAAGTATTGGTCGTTATGGTGGCAGGAATAGGTAAGACGGTGGTACCAATCGGGGCGAGTCGCTGCGAAACTCTACCACCTAGTAGGATGTCACGGTGTTAGTGAAGGTAAGCCTATGTTGGCCTTTTACGAGCTGCCTGGCAGGAAGGTAGATGGTCTATTCTGCAAAGGAGAACGGACCAACACGGGGAATATATAAAGCATTTTACATATTATAGTATTGTAAGGGAACATGTAAATTAGGATGATGTAAGGAACATAATTATAAAATAATGTAATAAAGTTGTTGATCTCAGGCTCCATTGAATATAAACCAATTGCTTGCTCTAGCGGGTCATAAGTGGTGAGCTTAATAAAAGGAGCAAAGAGTTTTTGTCGACTAGGCCAAATTAGCCCTAACTGGGGCCTAATCCTGCCATATCGTCAGTGTTCGCCTATTTCGCTTGGAAGTGGTAGGTAGATGAGCCGGCGAAGTTACTGACTTAGGAAATATCATTATGGCCCCAGGTGACTGACACACTATAACCAACTTTGGGTGCCCAAAGCTGCATATTTCTTATCATCACGAATTTCGTCGGTCTGCTTGCCTTCCAATCTAATAAAAAATATCAACTATATGGTCGGGCTGATGACTATATTTATGATTATACATTTAAAGTTATAGTAAATTTTAGCCACTAGAGGCGCTCCATAATTAAGCATTTAAGCAAGAGCCTACTAATCCTAAGGGCACGTCCGTTCCCGTGTCTCATCCAACTTGGGTGAGGTACAATATTTTCTTGCCATTAAAATTATCTTCGAGAATGAAACAAGCTTTTTTGAATAAAAGATAACATCGAGATTATATAATTATATATAGCTTATACAAGGCGATGAAATGAGTAGGTATTGTATGTATTTATCACAACTATGAAATAATAATTCGTTTGGGTACCACGTTATGATTTGATAATCTATAATCAACTATTTCATTGATTATTAATTTTTTTATATACAGAATCACCATTAATCGCTAAAAAAATTTAAATATTAATAACTTTGCATTTTTTAAAATTAAAGTGGCATTATATAATTTAATGTAAGTTTTATTTGTGTTATTAACACTTTAATTCTTTACAATTCAACTGTGGAAAAACATTATTTTCTAATTTATTTTAATAAAGTTATTACAGTTGATGGAATTGGCTGTTGATAGATTAAGTGGTGTCACCAAAAAACTAAGTGGTAGAGTGCTGTACCGCAGATCTCCCGGGCTGGTATTATCGTTTTCCTGCCACCATAGTGTCAGTGTTTGTCATTGTCCTGATTCACATAACAAGATTCTCACATGTAGCCCTAGTAACATCCATGGTGCCTATAAGCGAGAACTGTCTCTTACTATCATTTGTTTTACGTATGTTATAAACTGAAGTAGACGAAAAAACGTCCTAATGGAACCCTTTCTTTCGGACGCTGCTTAAATTGTAAAGGTAAGATGAAAGTTCGAAAAATTCTACATAAAGTCTTGTCCTGCGTTTGAGCTTGAGTTAACTTTTTTATTCGAGACTTATGTGTCTCGTATATTTTTTTAATCTTAAGGAAGATTTTACGTTCCAGCATCAAATTGGCAGCACACCATGCTGATTTTGGCCGTCCACACCGTTGCTTGATGTAATTTCTTTGCTGAAATCTTACTAAAATTAAATAAGATCATCTGATTCAAATAGCTCGAAACTGATAAGATCATCTTTAGATATAATATTACATGTGATGTAGTACCTAATGTTGTAGTTGTTGTATTGTATGAAAATGTCTTGGCAATATGTTTATTTTAGATAAAATCAAAAATGTTTTTGAATGACGAATGTGTTGCCAACCTCGCGGTTTGTACAATATTTTTTTTTGAATGACTAATGTGTTGCTAACCTCGCGGTTTTTACAACTTCACCGGTTTCTACAACTTCACCGGGCTTTAAATATCTAAACCAAGGTGAAAACTTATCACTATCCTCAATTTGCTAACAGCGTCATCTGTACAAAAGCTCATGAGCTTATTGTGATGACCTTTTTATAGCGCCATCTGTTATACTCTGTGGGGACTTTTTCGTCAATTATGTCTCTACAATGCTACGTAAATGGCCCTAAAATGGTAAGAGCGCGCTAACACAGACTCACATTTGGTACTCGATTCATTTGTTAGTTTTTTCTTGTTTTCTTTTTGTCCTGGATCCACAGCCCATTGTCTGAACAGGGGGCTGTTTGCGTATCTTTTGAGTGAAGATCACTGCGTAAAGTGTACATCAAATAGCTGTCAAATGACGTGTGTTGTGTTTGCTGTATCCAGAGTATGTCTCTAACACCCGTATTCATAAATGAGGTCTCATAGTGCCTACCAACACATAAGGACAGTCAAACCTACTCATAAACGATACTTGAGTGAATTCAACCTCTATGCGTTTGTCAAAATTGACGCATAGCTAAAATAGCTACTGTAACGTACTGGGGATGGCTTAGCTAACATCCACCACTGTTAACAGAAAATAAACAAACCAACAGACCTATAGAACCCTGTTGGTATAAAACAAATGAAAAATGTAAACAAGAACACTCACTATATTAAAATAAACACTAAAAAAATAAAGTCTATAAAAAGTCTGCACTTGAACAAAAGTTTCTGCCGGATTAGAAGGTAGTGAAAGTTCAATCATTATATCATTTGTTATTATTAATTATATTAGTGGTTATTTGTCAGAAAAAGGTTTAAGGGAAAAAATATGTAAGTTCATTTCATTTATATTTTCGGACAGGTGAATGTCTTTCAGCTAATTAAATATCATCACTACATATTCTAAAACAAAGTCTCCCGACCCAGCCTGTCTAACATAAAAATTAATTAACGAAAATTGCTACGATTCCCATCAATAGATAGAGTGGATCCCGCGAAATATTTAGATGCATATTTAATTATTTTTAAATATGACAATATTTGTTTAACATGTCTGTAAAAATTACGTCAATCAGGAGTTTTCATCTAAAACCCTTTGATTTGTTACAAACCAATTTACGGAGGGTTCTTCCTTTTTTACCTTAACAAAAAATCTGCAATGGTATATGTCTATCTGTTGATTTATATAACGCGATAAAACTTTATATTTTTTATCAAATTAAATATATTGCACTTACCTATTCCACACAATATGAAAGCTAAACGATTTTATTGAACACCTTACTCTGTGGTCTAGCGGTTCAGTTGTTGGACTTGACTGCATGAGGTCCCGGGTTCGAATCCCGGGTCGGGCAATAAAAAGAAAATTGGGTTTTTCCAATTTTCTAATAAAAAAAAATGTTGCTCGGGATAGGATATGTGTCCGGTTGACGATAGGCTTGCCACCTATCACATTGTGGGACTTAGTATCTTCGGCTAGTCGTGGGTGCCCTGGTTGTACCTCTGCCTACCTCTTCGGGGATATGGGCGTGAAGATACTTACATTACACGTGATTGAAAAATTCTAATTATCAGTGAAATGAGTAAGCCAGAATGCGCGACGCTTGGTTTGGTGACTAGATACTGCTGGGCACAAATAATTAATTTATTAAATGCAGAGGTAAAAATTATTTTTTTTTATTTCAACTAAATTAATTGCAATTAAATTATTTTTTTATCGTAAAATGCAATTAAAATCAATTGTAGTTAAATATGATAACTGCAGTTTACAACTAATTTAATTGCAATTAAAATTTTATTTGCAATTAAACGATTGTTTTAAACAATTAATATTATATGTATAATGTGAAATCTGAATCAAAAAGGTTGATTTATAAAAGTTATTTTTTTTTGTATTTAAAACTAAGGCTATTCTTGTCTCCTTTTACCATTCAATCCTGATTTATTCTGGTAAGGTACCTGTGCTACACTCTTACTTAATGTTCTGGCTTTATTCCAGGTTTTGCATACCTTTGAGAATACTAAGGAGAATGCTCTTGAATTGTTTACCTTAGGTTTTTTAGTTCATCATCATCATCAGCCGGAGGACGACCACTGCTGGACATAGGCCTCCCCCAAAGAGAGCCACAAGTCACGGTCACCAGCCGCTTGTATCCAGCGACTTCCCGCGACTTTGACCAGGTCATCAGTTCACCGGGTGGGAGCCGGTGGACTCCGGTGCGGGGCCGCCACTCGAGAACCTTTCTTCCCCAGCGGTTATCGGTTCTGCGGGCAATGTGGCCTGCCCATTGCCACTTCAACTTGCTAACTCTCTGAGCTATGTCGGTTACTCTCGTTCTCTTGCGGATCACCGAATTACGGAACATATCTCGCAGAGAAACACCTAGCATAGCTCTCTCCATAGCACGCTGAGCGACTCTCAGCTTATTTAAGAGGCCCACATTTAACGGCCAAGTCTCAGTTCCATATGTCATCATTGGTCAAGACTTTCGACTTTAGGCTCTGCGGTAATTTGGACAAGAAGATACCCTTTAGATTCCCGAACGCTGCCCATCCGAGTTGGATTCGGCGGTTGACCTCTTTCTTGAAGTTGGATTTACCTAACTGAACAGCTTGACCTAGGTATATATACTGATCAACAACTTCAAGAATAGAGTTCCCAACTTGAAATGGTATAGGTGCAACATGAACATTGGACATGACTTTTGTCTTATCCAAGTTCATCCTAAGACCCACCTGTTGAGAAACACTATCGAGGTCACCGAGCATTTTGCTCAAGTCTTCCAGCGATTCCGCCATGACCACGATATCGTCTGCGAATCGAAGGTGAGTGAAGTACTCGCCATTAACATTGATGCCGAGTGTTTTCCAGTCCAGAAGCTTGAAGACATCTTCCAGTGCAGCAGTGAACAGTTTCGGAAAAATAACGTCTCCCTGTCTCACACCTTTCTACAACTGGATCGGGTTCAAGCTCTGATCCTGGAATCGGACCGACATAGTGGCTTTTTCGTACAAACACCTCAACACTTCGATTTATCGATAGTCGACCGCTGTAATAATGCTTTCTCGTAGTCCACAAACGCTAGACGTAATGACCGATTATACTCCTCGATCTTCTGTATAATCTGGCGCAGCGTCTACGGTCTACGGTGCTAAAGCCTTTACGGAACCCGGCTTGTTCGGGAGGTTGAAAATCGTCTAACCTGCGTGATATTCGGTTCGTGATGACCCTTGAAAACAACTTGTAAACTTGACTCAGAAGTGAGATGGGTCTATAATTTTTAATAAGGTTTTGTCACCTTTCTTGAAAAAGAGAACCACCACACTTCTGGTCCACGTTTCTGGAACACTGCCTTCGAGGATGACGGAATTAAATAGCTTCTGGAGGACTTTAAGTCCTGGCATTCCACCCGCTTTAATTCCATCGTCCCCCGGCGCTTTATTGTTCTTCAGTTGTTTCAGAGCTATCCGAATCCTATTTCAGTTTTTTAGTTACTGACATTAATTAATTGTTGACTGTAATTGTTAACGTGTGAATGTAATTGCAAATTTTTACAAGTAAAATTAATTTAATTGTAATTGCAAAGTTTTACAAGCACCATTAATTAATTGTGAAATATTACGAATACGAAACATTTTATTCTGTAGATTAGACATATCACGCGTCGGTCCATAAGTGACAGTCACTTAAATCTAAAACTGATAAGACTACACAGTTGAACATTAGTAGTAATATGTATATATTATAATAAACATATTTAAAAAAAAACCTACTTACGCAAGGTATTTATAGACAGTTATTTAAAAATGCCGTTTAGGTTATCCGTAGAGAAAAATCGAAACAGAAGACCCAAACGCAGCGAATTCACACAAACCTATGCACCTTCACACACATTAGCAATTTTCCAAAAGGTTTGTGTTTATCGACATTAGTTTCCGACTTTTACTTAAACAAAATCCGGTAATGGGATTTCAAACGTATATGGCGGAACTTAACAATTCACCGTCAGCACTTGGTAGAATTTCATTCTTCCACTTTTTAAATTACACTTGTAATACACTACACACATTATTTTTTTTAAAAAACCCCGCTTTCTTCAAAGTTTCTGTGTGTTTTTAAGTTGACATGGTTTTTAGCTACTTTACGTATTATAGGTTTTATCGGGGGTTATGAAAATGTTTTATTTTAGAGTTATGCATTTATTTAGAATGCTGTGTTTACATCTAGAAGAGGTTTGCTTAAAAAATGTTTATTTTATGAGGATTAATTTAATATGCATCATAAAAGATGTATCTCAGTTTTGTAGACCTATAATCCAGGCAACCAAGGTTTTCACCTCCGAATTTTTTGAACCTGCATAGATTTTCTTGAAATTTTGATAGCATGTAGGGAGTACCTCACAAAACAAAATCTACCCTATCCCGATTTGTGCTTTTTGCCTGGTGTGATTTTTTTGTGGAAAATAATAATGGAAATCGATAGAGAAACAAATTTTATAACAAATCATTTAGACATTTTTCTTAAAAACTCAAAAGCGTAAGAACTAAAAATAAAGCTAATAAAAAACATAGAGATGAGTGCCTTTTAATTGATTGTAGACCTAATACAAACCGAGTAATGATTTATTAAAGGTGGAATACATTATTTGAACGAAATTCTTTTAAAATTCAAGGTCAAATAACGGAAAAATGGTAAATTTTTCGAGAAAATTGCATAGAATCTTTTTTAAAGCAGCTTTAAAATGATGGTTATTAGAACTCTCTAGCATGAATACTAAGAGAGTTATGGCGGAAATAAAATCGATCTATATTTTTTTTTGTAGATAAAAAAAACAATTTCACCCTTGGCAATTACCCAAAATACCCAAATTAGGTACCCAAATTACAACAAAAAGATAATTAATGGTCAATTTACTTTATTTATGTATTTACACGGATTTGCGAGCGTTTGAACGATTTAGGATACATAATTTTGACAAAAAATATGGTTGAAGTCGAAAAATTATTTTCGAAATTTTCAATTTTTTTTTCAAAATTTCGGAAAAACTGTAAATTGATATACATCAAAATTAGCAAGTAATAAAAGTTAGATTTTTTTAGCAAATATTTTGCTTCTTTTTATTTTTTAGATTATAAAATAATATGACCTTCCAAAGCTTGCCCTAACATATGACTGATGCCATTTTAGGACCCTTTAAACGTTGCCCTTTTAAAAATAAAGAGCTCAAAAAAATTAAACCTTTACTATTCTTATAGCTTATAAAATTTCCTTTAAAACTATGTTCTGAGCCACTAAATAACTTGAAAATTTACTGAGATACGGCCAAAAAACAAAATAAACATTTATTTTAAATTTAGGAGCAAGATAGTTTTTGGAGTGTAAGTGAAAGTATACATCGGAGAACATGAAAGAAAACAGCGTGCAGCTGGCTTCATCCGGTTTTTTGGTGAAGGGGGCCGTTTTGTATGTTCGTTTGTGTGTGTGTGTGTATATGTTATGTCATTTCGAAATAAATAAGTCAAAAAATTATATAAGTACGTCTGCAAGTATTTTATTTGAATTTTTTTTGAAGTAGGGGATGATTTATAGGGGTTGAAAATTATGAAAATAAAATATTTAAATAAATACAAATGAAAAAATATCCATTCACAATAAATAAGTCATCAAAAAATATACACGTCTATAGGTCAATAATGTTTTTCAATTTTTTTTTTCGAAATAAGAAGTGATTTATAATGGTTGAATCCAATATTCAACCATTATAAATGTATGGATGTAAATTTTTTGTGTTGAACACAAACAAAATGAGTTATTTTAATAGAATTAATTCTAAAAATAAGTCTTTTTAAAAGTCAGAAAAAAGAATTTTATATTATCATACCTTATAAAGGGGGTGCTTTAAAGGGGGTGAAATACATCGAACAGGGTTAAAAAATCATAAATATTGTATTGAATTAATAATCAACTTTTAATTAACCCGTTCAAGTTTTTTTCTACTCATTAAATGCTTATACTTATAAATTTTATTGAAATTTTGCCTAAAGGGGTAGTTTTCACCCCTTTGCACATGTTGGAATAAGGTAGATTTTGAAGATAAAGGTAAGATAAGCTTAATTTCAAAGTTACATGTAAATCGATACAGGTTCAAAAAATTCGGAGGTAATTCTCTTTTTTACCTTGGTAGCTTGGACTACTAATAAACAATAGAAATCAATGCACGTCAATTGAATGAGCAGTGCGTGAAACGTATGTACACGTAAATAACATTTCATAGGTAACGCTTTTAATTGTCGGATCAAGCGAACCAAGTGAAGGTCTCTGTGATCAGATGGGGTTGCAGTTGAATGTTTGTATGTTTGTTCAACGATAACTTAAGTAGTTCTGATCCAATCTTCAAGAAATGTGGTAGGTGTATAGATAGATTTGCTTCGTTTGCAAAATCGGGTAGAAGTTACGGTGTTATGGCGACCTAAGTAGGAGGGGGATTAAAAACAAATCTTGGGCAATTATTTCGTGTGAGGTATCAAATGAAAGGGTTTCATTTAACCATTCCAAAACTTTTATTTAAATTTTCTGTTTTTTTAATAAAAGACAAAAAGACGTCTGTTGTTATGAATTTACTTTACAGCAACATTGACAAAGACAACGGTAATTAATTATATTAACAGTGAGGGCTATGTCTACGATGATATCGTTAGAAACAATGTCGTGTCGGTGTCGTAACGTAACGAGCACATTGTCACGATGGCGATCACATTTTGACGGTGATGGTGTTAGTGATGATATACTAACTGTATCATGATAATGTCTTGACTGTGTTGATATGAATATCGTGACGCTGACGATGATGCTGATGATGATGTAGTGACGACATCGTACAGTGTCAGGACTCCGATGGTGTTGGTGACAATGTCATGACGGCGACGTGGTTGTTGATAATATCATGACGTGAGGATATCGTGACTATGTCGTGAAGGATTCATGATATTATTGTGACCATGTTTTTAAAGGGTGACGGCTAAGACGATGTCGTGACTGTGTCTTGGAGGTGTCGTAATGATGTCGTCATTCTATGACAGTTTTGGTTGATGTGTTGGTGACAAATTCGTGACGTTTTCGTAGCTGAGTCGTGATAGTGCTGAACATTTTGTGTTTAGAAATGAAAATGAAATGAAAAACGTTTATTACGACGTTATCTAGATAAAATGATAGAAGAAGGCGTTACTTTGCGGAAATCCATACTTAAATCTAAATAAAATTATTTAATTATTTAAATTATTTGATATCTAGGTATACACAAATATACACATTTCACGTGGACGTCACACAACCTCCAAACAGATGGACCAGTTTAGCAAAATGATTTTATTTGTGTTCGTAATTGTCAGGAGAAGGTTTTTATGAAAAGGAAAATGGGGAAAATAAAAAAAAACCAAGCTTTTAATAAATACAAACTGTTAGTAGTTGTTAATGTCAAACAACATGAAGTTCGCCGGGTCGGCTAGTGTGATATAGTTTTGAGTGAAGCATACACAAAAAAAAAAAGCAGACATACTTACCTCCTTTTTAGAGTCTCTTCATAAAAAAGTATGTCAGATCATAATATATTATTAAGTTTATAATTGGTTTTGGCGCCATCGAGAGAAAAGATGGTTGAAGTTTTTTCATAATTATTAAATTCCGTGTTTATATTCAGTGAAATTTGACAATTTTGGTGGCACTTTGTACAATTTTGTTAAGTGAAAATTCACAAATGAAACAATCATGAGGAAATTAGCGTATCGTGTATTTCCTCGTTTCTGCCAAAGCTTACTACCTGAGCTTGAGTAATGAGGGCACCACTTTACACAAGACTTTTTGACCACTTTCAATATAATTGAATATAGATTTTGGTAAATTTGATGCAAATTTCTACTTGACTGGTGGCATAATACTAACGTGCATGCCAAAACCTAAAGAAAGAAAAGTAAAGTATATAATTTCTCATTGTAGAAATAAATTTATATAGGTATTAGGATTTTTAAGTTTTAATAGACCACTTTATATTTTTTTTTGATCGGGGATAAGACAGGAAAATCAACTGCATTTTTAAACTCACTGCAGTAAAAGAAAGATTTGTGTTTCATAATGAACCCACAACTTCAGAGCAATTCATACAATTGCTTTTCAGTCAAACTTTCAGAATCAGAATCAGAAAAGTTACATATTTACCTAAATGTATAATAACTAAGGTTATATCCTTGTTGTTTTTTTTGTAAAACGAACACACTTAATGTAGTACCTAGGTATAATTAAATGAGTAGGTACTCAAATAGGTAGCTACTTCGTAGATATCCCTATTTTAAAAACAAAACCCCGGCTTCGCACGGGTATAAAATATACATATAGACCTTCCTCTTCAATCAATTTATCTATTAAAAAACCGCATCAAAATCCGTTGCGCATATTTAAACATTTAAGCATAGAAGCGACTTTGTTTTACGCTATGAATTGACAATATTAAATTTATATTTATCGATTTAAAAATAATTTGCTACTAAGATAATAGTGATTTGTTTTGTTTTGCTTATTACATAAATATTAAGTACATAAGTAAAAAAAACTCAAAATTAACATTGTAAAGAGGAAACTACCTTCTTAAATAAACACCTCAACAATTTTAAGTATTTCTAAGGCGCAATTAGTATGTTTTTTGAAACAAGGGGTTGACATTAACTATGTTCATATTATAATTAGAAATGTTCAATATAAGGAGAAATGTTGAAAACGCTGTGATTTATGCCCGGTTCATATATTCAAGAAACAAGTCGTTTTGGCATACGAATGGCAGTTTTTTGTACGAATAGTAAAAAGTCTAACTACGGTCGTTCGTTGTCTATTAATAAGTTAAAACATTTTATGTTAGTAGCTGTAAACAACGCTTCGTTACTTTTAGATAAATCATCAATGGTTTTACTAACGGATTACGGTTCGTTGATTTTAGGCACCGGGTTTAATGATCAAATATAAATACTGACTGAATTTAATAATGTTTTCTTCATTTGTCCCTCAAAATGTAATCCACCTAAATAATAAACACGGACCAAGATACTCCAAGGTTCAAGGTATCTTTAGTCTTTATTACAATGTGATACAGACTATCAACTTAATTTTATTCCTACCTTAGTCCATGTTTATTAATAAAATGGAATATTTGCAAGAAAATGTCGGCTTCGGTTTTGCCCGAGACCATCCCGAAACCGTTGTTGCCGGAATTCGGTTTCAGTTTAGTCGTGAAAAACAGTTTCTTTTGGAAAGCCACTAATACGACTGAATTTTTAATTTTAGTATTATTATCTTTGGTAGTCAATTCTGTATAATTGGGTTTTTGGGTTTTAATAGGCCACTTATTATATTTTATTTTTTGATCTGGGCTAGGATTGAAAGATCGAGTGCCAGACCTCACGATCCTGACAAACCTTTTCTGCTTCCTTCACATTCATTACCCTTTTCATACAAACACGCCGGTTTCGGAGACTCTTGACACCACCCTCGGAAAATATCCGATTGATCTGATCGTGAAATGTCAGCCTTGGTCTCCCCGGGTATGTACCCGGGGACAGGTAGGTATGTATGTACATCGGGGGTATGTATGTAAATCCATCCACATTCACATTGTATATCTGCTGTTTAAAATGTTTAAAATCACTGGAGCAAAAGTAGGTTGTGTATTGTATTATTATCTAAACTTTTGTATATATATTTCAAAGCCACTCATACGATTGCTTTGCTACCAAAATTTGTTACCATACACGTATCAAAGAAGTGGTGAATAATGGAATGTTGGAATCATATGGTTATTCTATATGGTATTCCTTTATGGGGAAATTCTGTAGAATTGTAAAACTGTTTACAAGCGATAGGTAGTGTTTAATTAGTTGCATTCATGCAAGCTATTTTTTCTTTCAAAATATTATCTTCACCTCTATTTTGGCTGTATGTGTATTTGTATTGAAAACATCATCATTTCTGTACCTCAGAAGCAAAAAACTGTAAGTGCCTCAGTCACCATTTTACACAATGAACGATTTTGTGTTATAATTTGTGATGTGTGGACTTTAACGATCATTTAAATTAAAACAATAAAAATTATGAATTATCACTTTTATATTTATTAAAATAAAGTTATTCTGCATTAACATTTTGAACAAATACTTTTTAATTTTTATTTATTAATACTTAAAACAACAATTATTAAAAAAGAAACTGCATTCACTTACAGTGTTATACTAATATACGATTGAAGACTTATTACAGATACGACACTAAAGTATTATTTTTCATTGTTTAGTTTTAAGATTTTTTACACAAAACCTTTTTTACATCCATACATATAACATATCATCACGCCAAGTCCCTTACGGGGTAGGCAGAGAGTATCGAGTGCCAGA
>NJDD01004085.1:0-17208 GCA_002245505.1 Calephelis nemesis
ACGCGATAGTTACGTTTTATGAATTTTGACGTTGCCATTACACTCGGCCTACAGTTTCCACTCAATATAATCTCAAAATTTAGTGGCGCCTCTCTTGATGGCGCCAAAATATAAATTTGTGTTGCATAACCACATCACTTCAAAGAAAATTGTCCGCATGTTTTACTAGATGGCGCTGTTACAAAGTTGTTTTGCAGCAGTTAGTTGTATAACTCACCAACAAGTTTAATCGCGTTTTATCTAGATGGCGCTGCTTTAAGTCTTTTGCTCTTCCCGAATTTTCCTTGTCGTTCGAGTTCCCATAACATTTTCCTATTTCTATTATAGGTGTAATCTGTGCTTCTATGCCCCATGAGTAGAATTAACCAATAATTGCTTCTCTCTGATTCGCATGTGAGCACAGCACGGAGTTTTTTCATGGACGTAATAAAGTAAACTGGATGGAGCACTTTAACAAAAAAATACTTAGCACTATAGGTATTAGGTATGTAGTTGTACTGAAAGAACTGGCGAAATTAGAAATATCTCTAATTGGTAGATAAAATGGTAACAAAAAGAAATTAAATTGCAATTATTTGTTAGGTTATAGTAGTTCTACGAGTACTGTACTTATAATTTAAATTTAATTAAAATTACTGTGATTATAATTTTATTAAACGCATCATCCAGCATTGTTTCATTTTTGATTATTTTTTAATTATTCGTTAATTAACTGAATATGTTGTTTTTCCGGATTTGCAAATATTAATAAAGGTGAAAGATGTTATCGACAGCTTCACGTCCTATCTTTTTACTACTAAAAGAGTTAGTGCACTTCTGTCTTCTGACATTAAGTAAAAGGGGCGGGTCCCAGATACACATCCCTTAGCAGTTTGTGACACCCATAAAGGGCTCCATGGTGCCTCCCCGGTTCCCCAGAGTACGTGGGGCTTAAGCAAAAGTCGGTCGACGGAAGTTTTTTTTTTATATTATAGGAAGGCAAACAAGCAGATGGATTTCCTAATGGTAAGAAATTCACGCCGCCTAGAGACACCAAAGATGGTAATGGTGCGTTGCCAACCTGAGGTCGGGATGTTAGGCCTCGAGCAAAAGGAAGTTTACCAGCTACCTTACCCTCCGAACCGGAACACGTCATGACGTTGGCGGCAGGAATAGGTAAGGCGGTGGTACCAATCCGGGCGAGTCGCTGCGAAACTCTACCACCTAGTCAGATGTCACGGTGTTAGTGATGATAAGCCTATGCTCGCCTTTTACGAGCCGCCTGGCAAGAAAGGCAGATGGTCTATCCTGCAAAGGAGCCCGGACTAACACGGGGAAAAAGTTGCTACACATATTATTACCATAATTAAATTTCAAAGAGAATATTATTAATGTGCTGTTATTTAGGTTACCTACGCATACCTAGTTGTTTTCATGCTTATGAAATGAAGTTTATTTGTTTGCTTAATATGTGTGTTTAAATAGTTGTTACAAAGATATTTAAGCATACCAACATATTCCACCATGTTGTGTGCAAGTATTTCATTAAATTTTAGGTTTAATTATGATAGGTGGCAAGCCTATCGCCGACTTGGCACACAATCCCGGACAAAGTAATTTTTATTAGAAAATTAAAATTTTGTAATTTTTTGTTGCCCGACCCGGGGATCGAACCTGGGACCTCAAGAAGTCAAGTCCGATGCAGACCGCTAGACCACAAAGGCGATAAATTAAGTTTTTAATTGTTAAAATTATATTATTATTAGGTATATATTGTTTTATTTGTTTACATGTTTGTCAGCAAGAAAATCTTTTACACTATAATATGGTTTCTCTGATAATAGCAGGTTAGTTTACCGTGTAAATGAAATTTGTAGTAATTATTTTCAAAAGAATTAAATACAATTTTAAATCTGTAAGCTGTCAAATCAACCATTAAAAATTATTATGTTTTAGGTCAGGTCTGATCGCCCTAAGGCAAAGCTTGAAGTTATTTTAAAAAGTTTAGTTTAGAAGTACAAAAAAAATCTCTCAATTACTTCCACACGCACGCACACACTAGACACAAGACACGCACACGCAAAGGGAGAGAAACACAGCAAACTTATAAACCTCTCTTTTTCCGTAGGCGGTTAAAAATAGTAGACATTAACCGCGTTGGCTGACACTTGACAGTAAAATGTAATGTCCTGAAGTGACCTGATCTCTTAAGGCAGGTGTATCAGACAATCCACTAGGTAGGCACCTACTAGGTGACAGAGTACCTACCTACTATGCAACAACGAGCCCGGATTGGTATATACCAGTGGTGGGCAAATTACGGCCCGCGGGCCGCATCCGGCCCGCCGAGGGTTTTTTAAGAAAAAATTTAAAGTTCCTTTAAAAAAATAATGGTCGAAATGTTAAAAGACTACTAAAATTAGAACAATTAAGATACTGAATCGATACTTCAAACATATACATTGCGAATTTCATATGTTAAGACTTCATAAATATATTTGATTTTAATAAAGGATTGTAAAATAAAAAAAAATGCCTTATGTTATCTATAGACAACGTTTTATAATCGTAATATTTACTGCTATTTTTAGGTGTCTTAATAAACCGGCCCGCCTCAAGATTAATTGTAATTTACTGGCCCGCCACTATATTTTTTTTTAACTTACCGGCCTGCGGTCAAAAGAATTTGCCCACCCCTGGTATATACCATTCCTTTTTATTTTACCATTGGGACAGTGCTCGTCATTCTCGTTTTCCACTCTAAAAGGTGAGGTAGCCGGTACACGTTGCCCAAGACCTCGGCCGTAAGATAGCAGCGCACTAGTAACATCTGTGGTGTCTTTCTGTGATTATTATGAAGTAGGTACTTATGTGATAGGTAATCCAATCACCAACGATATCAAAATAGCCGCGGCAACAAATACAGCCACGATACATGATGTGCTATCGTTGAACTCTACCGCTTGCTTCAAACTCACCGCCATAATGTGATTAGCCCTTGATACCTTAAAACGAGCTTCTTTGTAGCAGAGATAAGTATTTTACATGTATATTTCAAGTCAGATAAAAGATTGACTACTTTTCATATTAATATTATAAAGAGGTAAACTTTGTTTGTTTGTTTGGTTATAATGAATAGGCTCAAAAACTACTGGACCGATTTTAAAAATTCTTTCACCATTCGAAAGCTACATAATCCACGAGTGACATAGGCTTTGTTTCATCCAAATCGGTGTAGTAAAAGCCAAGTTACGCTGGCGAAGCTGCGTGAAACTGCTAGTATACTAATAAAGAGGAAGTTTGATTTTTTTTGTTTGTTTGTTTGAAATGAATAGGCTCCGGAACTACTGGACCGATTTTAAAAATGATTTCACCTTTAAAAAGCTACATTATCCCTGAGTGACATGGGCTATGTTTCATCAAATTCGACTCAGTAGAAACCAAGTTACGCAGGCGAAGCTGCGTGAAACTGCTAGTAGTTGATAAAGAGCAAACTGCACGCACATAAGAGTAGACTTTTGCTGGACAATGTAGGTACACCTAATAATGGGTTCTGAAGATACAAAGAGCTTCAAGTCAGTTGTTTTATTTTATTCAATGATTATAACAGCCACAGTAGGTAGGTATTACGAGTTAGTTTACGTAATTTGTACAGTGCTAAGTTATTGCATAACCTGGATAAAATAAAAAGATATTTTTAACTGGTTAGTATGTTAAAATTAACTAGCAGTGATATTTGTCGGGGTTATAGTGAAGGCATTGCAATGATTGGTTTGCTGACGATACGAGAACTTAATACTTATGTCTCAAGTCAGTTGAAGGCTCAGTGAACGTCAGAGTAGTCGTTTCTTGAAGAAAACATTCGTACGCGCATTGTATTTTAAAATATTTCAGTGGTTTACGTGAACAAACTTTAAACTCAACGAGTTTAGAAATTAAAAGTGTTGTCTAGTTTTACAAACTGGTTCGTTTAGGAATGTAAACGGATTTTTATTCTGTGGAATGTTGAGGAGCCGTATCTGTTATTTGGATTATTAGAAAGGTGAGTGTCGTGATATATTACAAGATTACACCTTGTTGTTTATAATTAAACCTTTACATTGTGAAATTATAAAACAATATATTTGGTAGTTTTGGTGGTAACTCTGTCAGTTTATAGAAGTTAATAAACTGCTCTTGATTATATCAAATGACATTTTACAGACTTAATAGGACTTAAATATTTAAACTGTCTCTATCCTTTTAGCCTTACATTAAGGTTATTTTTTCATGACATTGGAAGGCAAGCAAGCCGACGGATTTCCTGATAGTAAGAGATTAACGCCGCCTAGAGACAAAAAATTTGGTAATGGTGCGTTGTCAACTCGAGGCCGGGGTGCTAGGCCTCGAGCAAAAGTAAGTCTACCGACTAGGTACCTACCTAACCTTCGAACCGGTGCATGTCGATGGCAAGCACTGATGTAATGGCGACAGGAATAGGTAAGGCGCTGGTATCAATTCGGGTGAGTCGCTGCGAAACTCTATCAACTAGTCATCAAATACATGTAATCAAATATATATATATATATATATCATATATATATATTTGATTACATGTATCTAGGTATAGGACGTACTACACAAGAGCAAAATCAAGGTTTGTAATTATTTTTTATGACTTCGTAGGTAATTCATTTAAATTGGAAGGTTGCACAACCGACGGTCACGCTGCAGCAACATGTAGACTGTAGGTTCAAATACGGTACGGAATTCAAAAAAACTTTGGTAAATCTGAGGTGCACTATGGGGTACTGGTGAGATGAGATGTCTAGGGGTCTGCAATTATAATTATACATTTAGGTATTTACTCAAGAAAACGACTTGTTGGGTATTTATATTTTTATGAACTTTTTAAATAAACATTTCAATTTGTTCGTATGAAAAGGGTAACCAATGTGGAGGAAGCCAGAAAGGTCTACAAGAATCGACTGTCGATACCTACTCTGCCAAACTTGGCGTATGTGTGTTTAGATAAGTAATTGGATTTTTTCTAATTAAAATCTTGAAATTAAGAGTGTCATTTTTTGTAACAGGTATTTTAAAATTTGAACCATCTTGGATATATATTCCGAAAGTATTAAACATTAAATGTTTATACATTTGGACCGTAGGCTTAAATATATTTTCCTATTTAAAATACCCCTAAAACAAATTATCATTATTTTTCCTAACGGTTCGCCGATTAATAATAAAAGATACATTGTAAAAATATAAGGAGGTGCAGGTTGTGTTCAGGCTTGATGCAGGACTTTACCATAACCGTCTTCTCATAAACCTGGACTAACGAAGGAGTAAAATTAAGTTGATGTTATAGTCTGTATCACATTGTAGCAAAGACTATAACACTAGGTTGAACCTTGGCTTACTTTAGGCTACTTTATGAATAAGACGGTAATAGTCTAACTTAGCTATTGGAAAATTGTTGCAATCTAAATTAAGTGCCACATTCAAATCAAGACAAAAGTTTGCTTTTGTCAGACCTCACGATCCTGACAAACCTGTCTTGCTTCCTTCACATTAATTACTCTTTTAACACAAACACGCCGGTTTTGGAGAATCTTGACACCACCCTCGGATAATATCCGATTGATCTGACCGTGGAATGTCAACCTTGGTCTCCCCGGGTACCTACATCCATCCACATTCGCATTGTATATCTGCTTTGTCAATCTTTAATCTGTCATTCTTTCCACGTGATCGAACTAGCGGAGCATGCCCTTTTGCTTTTAGGCATCAACATTTTCTTTCAATCCCACTCTTTCTTGGATCTCACTACAGATTTTCGGTAGCGCTCTCATTCCGACCGCACTTATCCTACTTTCATGCTTTTTCTGATATACCCAACTCTCGCATCCACACAATAACGTTGGGATAAGCACAGAATTATGCAAAGCGGGTCTAGCTCTATGACTCAAAACCTCGCGAAAAATATGAAAGTTGCGCCAAACTGACGCATGCTTTCGTTTCCATAACAGCTATTGGCATTTGTATTTGTATTTTAACAAATTTTTAATCATAAACTATTTCGTATTGATCATATAAGCAGGTACTAACGTATAAGCTGGTAGATGTTGTAATATACGATACCGATTGGGTTTTGAAATGAATGATTACAATTAAAACAAGTGTACCCACCAAGTGCATGTTAACTTTTTTAAGATTTTTTGTCTGTTTGTTTGTATATCTGTATCATGACCGCGATTCACGCTGAATCTACTGGATTGTAATTGTATTGTCATACAGTGTAAAATGACGGAATAACGTAAAGTCCGGATATATGTAGGATAGGTATTACCAGAGATTAGTAAATGTAATATATTGTCTTTGGTATTACCTATCCTTACGTCTAGTCCTCTCTGCAGTGTAGGCAGAGATTATCGAGTGCCAAGTTAACGAAGTTCGCCGGATCGGTTAGTTAAAAACAATATAAGAAAAAAAATACACATATCACCATGCGGTGCTTTTATTTGTAGTATGAGTCTGAGTTGAACTGAAAGGAAGTTGTTTATGACTACCAACACGTGTAGTTTACCCCGTGTTAGTCCGGGCTCCTTTGTAGAATAGACCATCTGCCCTCCTGCCAGGCAGCTCGTAAAAGGCGCGCATAGGCTCACCGTCACTAACACCGTGACATCTTAGTAGGTGGTAGAGTTTGGCAGCGACTCACCCGGATTGGTACCACCGCCTTACCTATTCCTGCCGCCATAACGTCAATGCCTGCTGTTGACGTGTTCCGGTTGGAGGGTAAGGTAGCTGGTAAACTGACTTTCGCTCGAGGCCCTACATGACGGCCTCAGGTTGGCAACGCACCATTACCACCTTTGGTGTCTCTAGGCGACGTGAATTTCTTACCATCAGGAAATCCGTCTGCTTGTTTGCCTTCCAATATTACAAAAAAAAGTTTTGGCGTTATCGAGAGAAAAGATGGTCACAGTTTTTTCGTAATTATTTAATTTTGTATACTTGTTAAATATATTCTAATTTCTATTTATTTGTTTAGTCAAAGTGCGCTAGTGAAGAATTCAGGAAGAAATTGGTGTTTCGGGTATTTCCTCGTTCCCGCCAAATCTCACTGATTAAGCTTTAGTAAAGAGTCTACCGCTTTACCCAAGACCCTGATAGGACTTTCTATTACAGGACTTTGTATTATTATGATTAATTTTAAATAAATTAAGACCGTTTTTGAACTTGATGCAAATTTAACATTGACTAATAGCAGATGCTAAATGCTTATGTCTAAAGTTAAAAAAATCGTGCTTGTCGAATTTGTTATCAAAGTCGATTATTTTAAATAATTACTTATATTTAGTAGTCGCTTTTATAAATTATAATATAACATAAAGAAGTGTTATTTAAAATAAGCATATCGAACGTGTCGGCTAAAATAATCAAATCAGTGAAAATAAAACTTTCTATTAATTATAAAGCAACAAATCATACGCTCCAACGCGCAATATAAGATATTTATTATAATATTCTTACCAAAATCTGCATTTGTAGCTTTAAAGCCGGATATAAACCAGCCTCTTACTGACACAACATTATAATAAACAAATTATGTAATATTTAAACTATAATTACCGCTTCTTATTCGAAAAACTGGAAAATATTTGAATTTATTATAAGCATCTTTTTTTGGGCCGCTTGAAATGAGATAACCGACAGTAATATCGGATTGGGTTTGCATTAGATTCAGATTGCACAGAAATAACAAGCGGTACAATATCCGCACACAGTTAGAAATGTCAAAAGGAGATATTTCAATTCAAAGTCATCATCTGTTGGCTACTGAGCTACAGTTAACAAATAAAATATCAATTAAATCATACGACGTGTTAATTAATTGTAATCAAGTTGACGTTTTATATTTTATCTTAATCTAATCGTTAAGTAAACGGAACAAATCGCGGCCGGGGTACAGAGAGACGGACGATTATTCTGAAATAACTTAAAATGCATTCTGTCTAGGTTAGTTAGCATTACCTAATTTTTAGAAATCTTTAATGTAGATATAATTCATCCTAGGCAGATTCAAATATATTGTTGAGTCGTCTTAAGTTGGATGTTAATTCAGAATTAAATTATTTAGTTTACCATTACAATTAATTTATATTTAGTTTACCATTACATAAAGCGGCCATAATTAAATAAAAATACGCACAATTTGGTAATTAGTGTAACTCAAAATTCGGTTGTTTTAACTGGGCCAACAATAAAGCATCCACCATCGTTCAAATTAATCTATCTAGTTGAAACATCTCGGTAGGGAACACACGTCAAAAACCTGAAGGCATTTATGAAAGAAGAAAGAAAATGTGGACATGGCACAGCAGTGAGATGCCGCCCCGTGGCCGTTTCATTGTCCATCAAGGTCCTACCAAAAATTCGTATGACGAGCGTTGGTTTATTCTCACTAATATCGCTACTATCTAGTGATTTGCAAGAATTGCTGCACTGCCTTACCCACTTTAGTTGACATAACTTCAGTTTTCGCCGATGTTCTTGTTCTGAAGTATTTTCGAAAATGATCTCTTCATATAATTACTATAGATTCCTCATTTGTTATTGATATGTGCAAGAGATTACATACCTATGCATTTACTTTTAACTTTGGCGAGCCATTACTTCTAAAAAAATGTCATGAATCTCGGGCTAAAATAAAGTAAAAAAAAGTATCTTCACGCCCATATCCCCGAAGGGGTAGGCAGAGGCACAACCAGGGCACCCACGACTAGCCAAAGACACTAAGTCCCACAATGTGATAGGTGGCAAGCCTATCGCCAACCGGGCGCATTTCCAATCCCGACCATTTTTTTAATTAGAAAATTGTTAAAAATCCATTGTTATTTTTGTTGGCCAACCCGGGATTCGAACCCGGGACCTCATGCAGTCAAGTCCAACACCCGGACCGCTAGACCAGAGGCGAGTACGAACACACACACCACAGAGTAACGTGTGAATATTTCAACAGTATACCTACGTAAGTACGGATATCATATTATTGAGAAATATATCGGTATTTACAAACATGCCGGACATTCTGCGGAGGATATCTTGAGTCATGCCATTCCCATACACCTGATGGTATGAGACAATTTGCATCATATTCTAGAATGATAGCCGTTTTATCTAGTTTGATTTTAATACTGCCCTGTTTTGCAATATTTGTGACACTGACCCCGTTACTTTTGTCGGCTAAAAAGTAAAAACCATTAACAGTTATTACTGCGATTGAATACAGATATATATATACCTTCAGGCAAGTCAATCGCGGATAAGGCAGACAGAGTACCAAATGTCATTATCTTTGCAGACAAACTCAAGTAAATATTACTTTAAAGTTTACATTCGTGCCTATAAAACATATTTTTGAAGTTATACTTCTTTTGGCGCGTTAGGAAAAAATGATGAAGGTAAATTTTTACCATGCGCGCGCACACCGTCACGAAAAATCGCCATGATAAAGTTAGCTATAGATAACATTCTTGTTTTTCAAAAAAAGGTACCAACAAAGTAAAAGTAAGGACATCTACGTATGTTTGCGTGAGAACTGACAACTGTATTCACAATATTTCTTTATTTCTATGGTTAGTGTCATTCTGTCTACAAATGTTAAATAAGGCAAAAGATTAAATTTTTAATAAGATTTTTATCTTATTACGCCGAAGAAGTATAACTTCTAACGCGCGTACATAAGTACACACACAATTTTTTTAATATGAGGTACATCTACATACTACATCCACTAAGATACAACTCGCTCGCATAATACAATAATTGTTTAACCGCCATAACGTTACGTGCACGTCACTGTCATGATACGGTTTGGAGGATAAAGTAGCCCATAAACTTCCGCAGTAGGCATACCACACTAACCACAGGTGTACAACGTACCAGTCACGGTGTTTGTGTCTGCAGGCGAAGTGTACTTCTTACTACCACAAATTCGAAAATAGGATTTCTACTAATATTTCATATTTGAAGTTATAGATAACTTACTGATCCGCCGGATACCTGATAGCTAAAAGTATAACAGTTGGTATAGGAAAAAAATCACAAAAGGTTATGTAATATGTTGCCAAGACGAGACCGTGTGGCTCGCATTGTAGAAAAATTTCGGGATGTCATGTAGAGCAGAGGTTCTCAGTCTAAACGCGCTCACTCTACAATCTCTTTCTCTACCTTCACAAACTTTGCACTTTAATCGAACTATGATAGCTATAGTGTAATAATGGTGTAAAAGAAAACAATGACCGGTAAATACATTTTTGTCCTTACGTCCATGTGCTAGCGAAACGGACAAGCTTCCATTTGATATTCCCTACAAACTTCCACTCCTGGCAAGCAGGGCAATACTGGGCCAGAGAAAAGTTTCTTTAATTATTTCTTTTTAATTATTTCTTTAATTATTTTTCTTTTTTAAATTATAATTTAGGAAATTTAAGTGAAGTTTTGTGAAATCATAGAACTTTTGGTTGGGATTTATAATTTTATATTATAGTCCATGCTTAATCGCTTAAGATGTACGTTTAAATGTTGCTACACTCCGGATTTCCAGTTATTTTGTGATTTTTCCCCGTGATGGACTGGGCTCCTTTGTAGAATAGACCAGCCAGGCCTGCCAGGCAGCTCGTAATAGGCGAGCATAGGCTTACCGTCACTAACACCGTGAAACCTGACTAGGTGGTAGAGTTTCGCAACAACTCGCCCGGATTGGTACCTCCGCCTTACCTATTCCTGAAGCCACAACGTCAGTGCTTGCCGTTGACGTGTTCCGGTTCGGAAGGTAAGGTACCCGCTAAACTTACTTTTGCTCGAGGTCTAATATATCGGCCTCAGATTGGCAACGCACCATCACCACATTAGGTGTTTTTAGGCCGCCTGAATTTCTTACCATCAGAAAATCCGTCTGGTTGTTTGCCTTCCAATATCATAAAAAAATATACTTCGTGTTGTTATGTCTGTGATTTTTAAATTAGGTACCTGCCTCTCCCACAGAAATTGCTTTGGTAAGCTGAATTAGTAGCCTTTAGCCTTCTTCAAAACATGAAGTACCCTACCTACCTGTCAAATCTCGTTACGATGGGTTCAGTGGGTTCGGCTTGAATTGCTACCGTGTCACCGACAGAAAATCTGCTGCCCATTTGTAGACGACTGTACCTATTTTTTTTTAATACCAATGTACAGAGGATTCATTCTTAATAATGAAAATTATAGAATAGGTAGGTGAATGTCACTGACATACAACGGTATACATTCGACAAACCTAAACACCGGCATTCCCACGAGGAGGCTACCACTACCAATGTACCAATTGCAGTGATGCCGCAACGGACTGGCCCAGCTGTAGAAAGCGAACCGACCATCGCACCATGTAAAAGGAGCGACTGTACATTCCAGACGTAACTTGAAAGCTGGACCTGTACTTAACGACAGTACTTCACAAGGACAATAACTATCACTATTTATTTATCGGAGAAGAGAACTTGTATATCTACCTCTTTTTTAAACCTGTTCCAAAAAAGAGTAGGTTAATAAATCGACTACTACTTCTTTTTGTTTGTTACGCGGTTATTCGGCCTATACGAACCAGATTTTGGTGGTTCTTTTTTTGGGAAGGTATGTCATGATCCTCAGGTGATGCCGTATTCTATGGTCACGAGATGCGAAGCGGTGAAATTGGAGTCAGTTTGTTTCTTGGCAATAGCTCTTAAATTATTTGAAAAATTATACGAATTCAAAACTAAAAAGCGGGTACGAAAAGTAGAACAGTTAAAGTTTACATGAACTGGTAAAGAAAGTTGACATTAAATGTAATAATACATAAAAGTGCATGTACCAGCTGTTGCACACATGGTCAATGATAATAGGATAATTTTTCGGGATAAAACTGTCCTATGTGTTAATCCGAGTTACTCTCAATGTGTGTGCCAAATTCAATGAAAATCCGTTTGGCAGTCTGCGTAAAGAAGTAACAATCATACATACAAACTTTCGCATTTATAATAGTAGGATTGAATTACTAAAAACGATACGAGACATACTCATCATATTGGTACTCAAAAATTGGTGTCAGACAGAGGCCACTTGGTGTTAGTCTGGTCACAAACTGCGAAGAGATTTACTATATTCGTCTACAGTCTTATTAAATGTTATATTCATAATTATTTTGGGAAAGTTTAACTACTGGACGCTTTAACTACTCAGTATTTAATGTGTAAAAGTGAATACGAGTAGGTGTAAGTAACCATTCGGCGAAACTTTAAAAAGAAAGTGTACGTGTCTCTATGTTTGTTTCCATTAATTAAACTCAAAACTTCTAAATTAATTGCAAATTTCTCTGAACTACAAGAGCAACGAAAGCTGTTTCATTTTCGGTTATTAAATTCAGTTATTCGCCTCTGTGGTCTAGCGGTTCAGTTGTTGGACTTGACTGCATAATGTCCCGGATTAGAATTCTAGGTCGGGCAACAAAAAAGAAAATTGGGTTTTTAAAATTTTCTAATTTAAAAAAATGTTGTGCGGGATTGGATGTGTGCCCGGTTGACGATAGGCTTGCCACCTATCACATTGTGGGACTTAGTATCTTCGGCTAATCGTGGGTTGTGCCTCTGCCTACTTTTTCGGGGACATGGGCGTGAAGATACTTTTAAATTCAGATTAATGATAACCTAGTTTTACGAGGCCATACTTACAACTAGCCTACATGACCGGAATCACCTGCACTACAGGTCTCCGCCTGCGGTCGATGATAAGATTCAGCTCACTACCACTCGATAAGGTTGTCTCATCCCTACCAAAAAACAAACAATTCATGCTAATTAAAGACGAAACCTTGACCGTTAACAATCCAGTGGTCACCACCGACCCTAAAATTATGTTAGCACGTACTAAGTGTGTATGAAGTGACCTTAGACCTAGGCGCAGTACTGCTCTAACTAGTTGCCGCGGTCACGTTACCTGGCGACCGTGATACGGGACGCGTCACGTGTCACGCATGACTCGAATGACGCGTCATTTCTGCGGCCATGGTATGATGCTCTACGGATTGGTACCACAATTTTGCCAAACAGCGCTGTCCGTTATGTTCCTATTCGGAGTTTAAATAAACAAGCTAGCAGTTGTAGCTACTTCTGACCAGCTCTTCGGGTATGTACACGGCTGTGAAGATATTTACAATACAATCAAATAAATTAAAAGCAAGAAAAACTTTTTTAGACAAAGCTTTTATTTAATTGCTCTAAAAAGAAAAAAAGATTTTTTTAAATATATAGTTGATAGTTTTTTGTGGATTCATGAAATTGCGAGGTGGTAATAAAATTAGACGCATTTCTTGTAATTTAGTTATCCCCACGGAAATCCTATAGTTCCGTGCTAGTCATGGGAATCGTAACCTTTATCAATCCTCTGAGATGAGATGAGAGCATAAAACCGTCTCAATTTAAAAAATCAATCTCTCGCGAAAATAATTTCTCTTTCGTTCTTCTTTCTTTAATTCTTTATTGTACACAAAAAGTAAAAAAACAAGTAAATATGTAAAATTATACAAAAGACGAGCAAAACAAATTCCAGCAAACCCAAAATAGTGAGAATGCATAAAAGAAATGTAGAACATTCAGTGCACAATACAAAAACTTACTTTACAAAAAAACACAAACTAAATTGTATTGCTTTTATTAGATACTACTCGTACCTAATTTCAAAGAGATCCCTGGACAAACATACTGTGAACATATATTCTTATTGTTGGTGTGTATGGTAGTTACGGTTAAACCTAATTATATTTTTAAAAATTGTTGAAATATCAAAACAGGCTAAATTATAAATTTAAATTATAATTTTGCATACATTTCAAAATATTTACACACCACAATGTTTTTGTAACAACTTCTAACACATATGTTTAACAAATAAATATGTTGCATTTTATTAATAATAATATTTCATACAATATGTACTCTGAATTGAAAACTTCCTTTATTTAGGTTAAAATCATGACATTTGGTAACGACCTTTCGAACACTTTAATTTAGTAGAAGGTTAAGTTAGCTATGTACAGTTAAGGATATAATATGTTAAGATAAACGGAATTTTATCATTTCACAGTGATCACGGAACATTAAAAAAATGAGACCGAATAGTTTACACCGTTAACCGACTGTAGAAAGTTTTTATTATATTTATGATATTACAAGGCAAACAAGCAGATGGCTTTGCTGATAGTAAGAATTTCTCGACGTCTAGAGCCACCAAAGGCGGTAATGATGCGTTGCCAACCTGACGTCCTACAGTAAAGATACTATTTGTAAAACTTAGCTACTACGAATGTTTCTTAAAATTGTAAAATCCATCTGATTGTTTTTACTGTCCACATTATAAAAAACAGTGGTAACGTAATATAAAAGAAGTTTCAATAGGTGAGTGCTATGTACCCATTTCTACAATATTGTATAACAAAAATTAAATATTTATAAAACGTTTTTAGAACATTCCTTTTGTTGAAACGTTTAACACAATGAGTTTTATAATAAGTCATAATGAATAATATATTATTATGACAGTGATTTCATGTTTGACCAGAATTATGAATTAAATATACTTTATTATAATTTATGCACACACAATAGCAATTATTATAATACTATATTGAATTCGTTAACAGTTTACATAAGACAGTAAATTGCAGTTCTCAACTATAATATAATCAAAAACATACGCTACGATATCGGGGTAAAGTTAGTTTGTGTCCTTCTCCAGATCTGATTTCTTTTAAACCCATTCAACTGTGTAAATGGGACACACATTATTATTTTTAGTATTAAAGAGTACGGGTCAAAGAATCCCGAGGATCACTGCGACCTTGACAGATCTATTGTGATCACGCCTCTTATTTATTAAGCTTACATAAGTTCCGCAAGGCCGACAGTCACTAGGAACTGTACGATGCACTTGGGACTTATCAACTTAATATCTTGGGGGTTAATTATGTGCCCACCCAGAAGTCTACTCCTGACTTGTTAAGTGCTGGGCACTCACAGAGTATGTGTATTGCCGTTTCTATGGGACACACATAGAACATGTGATATACACTGTCATTTATTAAAAAAAGCGGTTGTCTGTAAAGTCGGTTTACTGATGATAGTTGAACGTGACAGCGACAGACAAAGACCGGAGCCTCTTTGTCGCTTGTTGTGCGCTCTCGCTTGCACTTCAAGCTTTAAACGGCACGCCTGAGAGCAAGGTAACGCCGCAGGAGTCATGTTTTCTGGTGCGTGCAGTCGGCTCCATCGAATTATAAGACGTTGTCACGTCAAAAACACCTAACAATTCGAACGAAGCTGTAAACGTTAGTTACTGTAACAATAAAGCTGAAGGCTTTTGTTTTATAGTTTAAATGTTAACGTTACATTCCCATAAAGTTATGTCTCAAAATGCATAATTATTGATGTATACTCATATGTACAAAATGTGTCCTACCAAAAGATTTCAACGCAGCCAAGGTACCGCACTCAGAATATTCATTTACATTCATATGCTCGCCTGAATGTAAACGAATGTAATCGCTCGCTTATCATATCTAACAGAATGACAACAGAATCGCAGTGATTTAGGATGTGATTTAATACAATACTAGCAGACGTTGTGAATCACCCTCATCACTACCCTTAGTACTACAGTACTTACTACAGTATTAAGAATTCTACCTACCAGTAGTTCAACTCCTTTGTTCTTGAATTCATGCCGACATTTTATATACCTACTCACGGCAAGTCAGTCAAGGGTCAGGGTTGTCAAATAATAACATGTTAAATATTTCATCTAAAAGTTTTATTTTAAAATGGCAAAAAAAAGTGAAGTTAATAATAAAACCGATGACGGTCTTGCTGAAGCTTCGTCCACAAAATTTTCATGCACAGTGGACGAAACGACACCTTTTATTTTATTATTTTTTTCACCGACGATTCGTTCACTATCAAATTATTGAAGTTGTTTAGTACAGTCAGATGAAAAAGTTTTATAAAAGTTTTATAGAACAATATAATAACAAAAAAAACATAATATATATGTGACAACGGCTACATTGATTTGGCATTACCTACATACTATTTTTAATCACAGATATAATCAATTCAAACTAAAATCATTCATAATGTTTAATTCGCAGTATGTGATATATTTATAAATCCATTATAAAGCTTTTTTGCTTCGTACCGCACATAGGAGTGAAATAATTTTCGCCATGTTATCCATACATAAAATATTTGGATTTGTTTTACCCACTTTAACTTTATACTAATTACTATTATGTGCTAAACTTCATCATACGTGTAAAAAAAATTAATTAAATCTTGAGTAATTGGTGATTTTGATGTATCAATTTATATATAAAAGTTTAAAACATATACCTAAATGGATCGCTTTATTTTGATAAAGCTTTGTATCTGACAGTATAAATAAAATTTTAATGGTGCACGAATCGACAGTGGAAAAATATTAAAATAAAAAGGTGTCGTTTGATCCATTGTGGATGAAAACTTTGTGGACCAAACGTCAGCAAGCCGGATGGCTTATTTACGAATAAAAACGGACCACATCCTTTAAACCATTATAAATTTACAAGACAACAAGTATTACATTATAATAAAATACACTTTAACATATTTTTTAACAAATAACGAGTGCAAACCCTTCTAGATAGAGAGCGCAAACTGTATGAAGTTTGCGCTCGCCGACCCTGCCGCTCGCTTCCCCGCGTTTCCCCAGCGTTGCTCTGTGCAAGTACATGAGTCGGCCGACTGTTTAGTATTGTATTTAGTATTAAAACTGTGCTAAGGGGTATGAAAAATAGATGTTGGCCAATTTTCAGACCTACTCAGTATGATCACAAAATTTCATGAGAATCGGTCAAGCCCTTTCGGAGGAGTTCAATCACGCAGACCGTGACATGAGAATTTTATATATTAGATAGAAGAGGACAAACTTCGTGATATTCTGATAAAAATTGACGTTCTGGCGTCAGCCGCGGCCGCGTTACTGTCGCGCTGTGTGGTGGTGGTGTCGTCGTCTCCGAGTAGATAATATCTTGTATCTCCGGACAAACTAAACTTATGTAGCTCTAATTTAAACATATTATATTCTTGTGTCATGGCTGTTGCAAGTCCGGCGAAGTGGGCAACACACTAGCACAAA
>NJDD01004085.1:24635-61758 GCA_002245505.1 Calephelis nemesis
TTTATGTGGTAGGTCCACATCTGCGGAAAGTCAACAAATCCACTCAGCAGTTGCGGAGCACATTTTGGCAACTGGATCAATGGATCCAATCCATAAAGTAACATCTATAAAAATTTTGTTTCCCCGAAAATTAGGGAGAAATATGTAAATTGCCAAAGTTTTTAATCATAATAATATAGGTAAGAAAATCATCAAATAATAGTATTTTTATATACTAGGGAATATAGATAATTAATTTGTGTTATTGTTAGTAAATAATTGTAAGATGAATAAGCTGCATTTTGGCAGCTGACTATTCCGGAGTAATTACAAGACTTCTTCTCTTTCGCCATGTTGGTCCGGGCTTCTTTGCTCAATAATCCATTTGCCTTCCTGTGCCAGACGGCTAGTAAAAGGCGAGCATAGGCTTACCGTCAAAAAACACCGTGACATATGACAAGGTGGTAACGTTCGGTAGCGACTCGCCCGGGTAGGTATCACCGCCTTACCTATTCATGCCGTCAAGCGCTGACGTGTTTCGGTTCAGAGGAAAAGGTAGCCGGTAAATTTACTTTTGCTGGAGGCCTAACATCCGGGCCTCTTGTTGGCAATACACCATTCCTTTGGTGTTTTTAGCCAGCGTGAGTTTCTTGCCTTCCAATATCTTAAAAAAAATCTAATTTTTTTCTAACGATGTTTATATCGGTCCATGGAAGAACAGCTGTTTACTCTGTGTAGTTGAGATCTCGCAAGTTAGCACCGACGATAAAATATCATTTACTTAAGACCGACGTGGGTACCTAACATAAGTGTAACTACTTAGGTATTCAAGTGACTCATTAGTAAATGTCAGATTTTGTCAGGAAATTACCTATTACCCTCTAGGCCAGAACGGACTTACGGGAAAAAAATGTTCTTGTTCATTTTAAACCAAAACAAATTGCATTTCCTTTACGTCACCGTATAAATTGCGTTTCTCTCCTTTCGGCATGAGCCTTTACCTCGAGTTGATATAGATTACGTTCAGGAATTTACGTATAGAATCTCCAGCGCTCTGGATCTAAAATCCAATTTTCTTACTTGTCTGTAGAGGCGATGTTCAAAGTTTTCATAAAAAATAAAAAAAAATGGCAAATTTTTAGGCAACCCATTTTTATTATATTTTCTGATATACTGAATTTGCTACAACATCGGTTTCATTCTACTATCAGATCGGTGTAGGTCGAACTTCGTATCTTAGATTAATAGACGTAGTTATAAATTGCAATGTTAAATATAAAAAAATGTTTAAATAAAACGATTGGAAATTGTTACAATTTAAAAATAACTGTTTCGACCGTGACAGGACTCGAACCTGCAATCTTCGGATCCGAAGTCCGACGCCTTATCCATTAGGCCACACGATCCTGTGACGTGATAGCGGGAAATACGTTTAAAACTAGACATAGGTTTTGGTATTTATGAAAAAAACAAAATATATGTAAGCTTGGTCGTGTAAATTTGCAGCATCATGTTTTTATTATTTGTATTTTGCACTTGAATCTTTATAGCAATGATCATCTTACAAAATGAATGTGTGCTTATGTCTTTCATCGCTACACATATTTCGCCTTTAATAATTTCAAAGTTGAATGACCGGAACACCACAGCTGTAGGTGGGTATGTCTTGTGATTTCTATATCTACGTAACTTTTGAACGGACGGGCAAATGTCGATGCGGATTTGTTTTAAAGCTAAAGTGATTAATAGTTTACGTAGGTAGTTATAGGGATAAATTTAAATTAATTCTAAAAATTGTTTTATATTAATAATTAATCATGTAAGCAATACAAAATACAGTGTGTAAATTGTAAATAAATAATTAAAATTAGTAATTTGATTAAAACCTATTAAATATTTGCACACCACAAGTTGGTAGAAAATGTTGGAACGCTTAAATAATTTTGTAGCATCTTTGTAACTCTCATATTCCGCAAATTTTTTTTTCTTTTCTTTTCAAATATGGTTCTAATGTAAAAAAAAATTATTTTAGTGTTATAGAATAGCCAAGTGTGACAACAAGTAGTGTGGGTCTAAACTGGATCTGGTTGATTGCACTGTCTTTTTAGGCATCACAATTGATAATAAATTACAATGGGGTCCTCATATTGAGAAACTGGCAAATAGGCTTAGTTCAGCAGCATTTGCAGTAAAAAAAAAGAACATTAACAGATGTTGAAACGGCCCAAATAGTGTATTTTAGCTATTTTTATAGTTTAATGTCATTTGGGATACTTCTTTAGGGAAATTCTGCAGATGTAAATACTATATTTGTATTACAAAAAAGAGTTATTAGAGCTATTTATAATCTTAATTTAAGGGATTCCCTGCGTGAAAAATTCAAAGAAATAAATGTTTTAACCTGCAGTTCTCAATATATTAATGATAATTTAATGTAGGTATGTCCAATATAATCTATATATGTTTACAAAAAAATGTGATGTTCACAGTGTAAATACGAGGGATAAAAATAATCTAGCCGTATACAAAACTCGTCTTCATAAAATTAGTAAATCCTTTTTCGGTCAATGTAGATGTATTGACATCTTCCTATAAATAAGTTTAAAAAATGTATCAAAGCAAAACTATGTCAAAAAGGCTATTATACGGTCTCAGAGTATTTGGAAGATGAACATGCTTGGGAATAGAGGTTTCAATATCCCATTGCAATTTGTAATGTAATTTGTTGTACCTTTTATTTACGGTAAAATCAGATTGTAATTTGTATTTTTAAGCTAGATTATATTGTAAATATTATTATTGAAAAAAGACAAGCCCGCTGAGTTTCTTTCGCCGGATCTTCTCAGTGTGAGGCCGCGATTCCGATCCGGTTTTAGTTTAAAAAAATGTCGACGCGCACAAATACCACTTGTATGGTTCATGTGAATAAAGATTATTCTGATTCTGACAACTGACAAGCAGTGGAATAACCGAGCCGAGGCAATAATTCGGCGGCTGTGGGGGCTTAAACGTTAGCCCCCAGAAGTATTTGTGCTAACCGTCCAGCGCCAGGCGGAACCTGTTCCCTGCGAGCCGGCTCGTGTTGCGTCACCTGAGCGTTCCTCACATACCGCACATTTTATTGGCACAAGCCCCGGTATCAGCACGGTCGTTACATTATGGTAATAGAGAGCGAACCGGTCTCCTGGTGGCAAGAAATAAACGCCGCCAGAACACCAAACATTATATTAGACTGTGATGGTGATCAAGCTTACATCAACAAACTGGAACTTTATGGACAGCACTGAAGATATCGCGACAGGAATAACAAGGGTGGTACCGTTCCAGATGTACCTTTATATGACTTTACCACATAGCCTGGTCAACTGTATTAGTTGCTTAAGACAATCATCTAACTTATTAAGTAATTCCAGTAGAACACTAGGACAGTATTTCAGGCACACCAGAAGCCAGAATGATCTGTTATATGGCAGCAATGAAAGGTGAAGAGGCTTAGTCTCGGAATAAGTTTGGTGGTAGCGTTCTGGTAACCAAACCTCCGGTAACTTAAAACTTGTGAAGCCGTTACGTCGACTGCTGACTGACTGAGTGGCTGCTGACCTTCCTGTGTGAAGACTGACTGAACGATCTAGAAATATTTTCAAATTGCGGTTGTGTGAGAATTACATGAAATCGGTGTTATCTAATGCACCTTACCGTCGTGTTCCGGTACAGACCGTACACACCGGACCGTGTTGGTCCGGGATCCTTTGAAGAATAGACCATCTGCCTTCCTGCCAGGCAGCTCGTAAAAGGCGAGCGAAGGCTTACTGTCACTAACACCGCGACACCTGACTAGGTGGTAGAGTTTCGCAGCGACTCAACCGGATTGGTACCACCGCCTTACCTATTCCTGCCACCATAACGTCATGACGTGTTCCGGTTCGGAGGGTAAGGTAGCCGGTAAACTTACTTTTGCTCAAGGCCTAACATCCCGGCCTCAGGTTGGCAGCGCACCATTACCACCTTTGGTGTCTCTAGGCGGCGGAAATTTCTTACCATCAGGAAATCCGTCTGCTTGTTGCCTTCCAATATCATAAAAAAAAACAGACAATATGACAACCAGTAAACCCTCCCACCCAAAAGGCTTAATACCTCCGCCGCCGATTAGCAACGAACCTTTGCTATCTTTGTTTTCTATCATCATCTGTCTGCCCTTTTGCCGTCACCTATGCCACCTATGAGTATATATAGTTCAAGCAACTCTAAATGAAATATCGAATACTAAGCTGAGCTATTATATGTGTAGATGCCGTAAGCTAGAGCCTGTTCAGAACCGGTTCCTCGCATACCAAGCTAGAGATTGCGTCACACATGTCCGCAATATATTACATATCGGATATTGCTTGTTATCTTATACTGCACTAGCGTCCCGCCCCGGCTCGCCCAGACCGCGGCTGCATGAAAGCACTAATTTTATCATGTCCCTTTTGAGGGTGCGATTGTTCCACTAGTGCAAAATTAGTGGAAGAAGAAAGAAGCGATGGAAAATTGTGAAAACTGATGGCAGAGGAATATTCACACCAGTTCTTTTCGTCAGGTAGAGTTGTCAGTAAAGTTACACAAAAATCTTAAACTTATTTTTATTATTTAATATATGGCTAAATAGCAGACGGTTGACATGAAGGAGAGTGGTCTGCGCCACCTACGATAACCTGTAAGATTAGGTTTTTCAAAGTTGCGTTTCCGTCCTTTTTTGTTTGCCCTAGTTTCAAAAAAAAAGATTAATTAATTGCGAAATAATTGGCGTGTCAATCACTAGTTCTTGGCTTATTCATGTCTTCACGCCAAGTCCCTTATGGAATAGGCAGAGAGTATCGAGATCTCACGATTCTTGCAGACCTTTCTGGTTTCCTCCACATTCATTACCCTTTTCTCAATATATACTTAACATTTAGTAAATGACCGATACTCTTCCTGTCCCCCTATTAGATGACGTTAGCTTATGCTGGGCGCAATGCTAAGCACGGTAATGAAAGCGATAGGAATAGACAAAACATGTGTATATATTTATAGCAAAGATACAACATGTTGATCAGACATCGAGCCTACTACGGAAGTGAATTTACAGACTATACTGGAACATGATAATGGCGATTGCTGACTTTAAGTTGTCAAGTGGTGGGAAAAGATTCCTTTATTACACTACAATCTAGTAAAAGTTGAACGCTTAATAAGTATCAAATAAAGTGACCGTTGTCTCTCGAACTAGAAATCTTAGGTGAATCAACTGAAGAATTTTCGTCGACTTGCGTCTAGCCTGTACCTAGCATTACGTGAGGTGCTTAGACAACCGTTGTTACTTAAATATTAAATAATTACGACATTTTAAAATGCCAAAGTTATGAGAAAACATACAATTTTTAGCTAATTTAGCCCCTAAAAGCCACTTTATCCGCCATATTGTATAACATATTACACAAGCAATTAACTAAACATTACTCAATACGTCGCCAGGTTGGCATGCCGTTTTACCGTTGTCCATTTAAAAAACTTGCGCGGTCGGTCATTTTCGACCAGTTTTTTGTTAACATAGTTCTAGCGAAAGGGTTCTTGAGATAACTCATATGAAATATCACTTTTAAATTGTTCAAGGTAAATACTTATATACTTACTATTTAAGTCATATGATACCACAAATAAGTGTGTTTTTTCCCCGGTGTAAGGGACGCATGTCACCTTTACTATCAATATCATACGGCAATGGTGTGTCGCCAACTTGAGGTTACGTTGTGTAATGTTTTTCTGATTTCTCCTAAAACCTTAACCTCCAAACCGCAATAAGAAAATGGCAAGCATTGACGCGATAGCGACAGGGATAGGTCAGGATATTGTACCAATGAGGATGACTATTACCATACGAGTAATTCTGACTTCACTCATGGAGAAATTAAAAATAAATAATTATTGTAGTAGCAGGTTGCGGAGTTGTCACATGCCAAACCATTAGACTGCGCGCTGTTTCAGGGCTACCACCTGTTTTTAACCTCCGACGGAAAAGGGGGTATGTTTGACGTGTATGTGTGTTAGTTTGTCTGTGGCATCATAACTCCTAAACGAATGGACGGATTTCAAAGCGGATTTTTTTAAAGCCGACGCGACAAAAACGCTTTTTAGCTACATTACGATTAGGTTTTCTTCGGGGATAATTGTGTTTTTTTTTTAATTTTATGATTATTTGTAAGCGCTCTAGTTGAACAATTCAAAAAATAAAATTATGTACTACATTTCACTAGCAGGTGTTGGACTCGTCATACACTTGGGTATTCTTTACACACGAGAGTGTTGCCATACTGGTACCGAATGCAATATGTATTTAGATTCCAAGTAGGTCGTATCAGAGGTATTTGGTTAATTACGTAGCCATGTAATAGCTCATGTAAGGACATTTGCGACATACCGCGGCGGCATGTGCTGACGCCATCCGATGACCAGAACCTTGGACCAGTTTCGATATAAATGATTAGAATTCTTAAATGGCGATAGGTGTGTAGAGTTTGAAGCGACGTGGCGGCAGCTGAGCATCCACCGACATACTTGCCAAAGCGCGAATTTTGGTGAATCCTATTAATATTATAAATGCGAAAGTTTGTATGTATGGATGTATGGATGTATGGATGTTTGTTACTCTTTCACGCAAAAACTACAAAGCCGATTACGATGAAATTTGTTGTGTAGGTAGCTGAAGACCCAGAATAACATATAGGCTACTTTTTATCCCGGAGTTCCCGCGGGATTGGGACTTACGCGGGTGAAACCGCGGGGCGCAGCTAGTAATCTATACATACATATATCGAAATTGTAGAAGAATGAATTCTGTACATTGAAAATATTCAATAAAATAGGCAGCAGAACACATTTCTAGCATTTTTAGAACATTTGCATCTCTACCTACCTGTATTCCGACCGCGTTTCTCGCCGTGTCTACTAAGACTTACAAAATTTATCAGATATATTATATTGTATTGTACTTACTAAAGAGGGAACGCCTTGAGTGGAAGAGGGGTAAAAGTCAAAATGTAAATTGGGCTATAATTCATCAACGTGCAGTAAGATTTTGTTAATTTATTTTTGTTTTACATTATGTGCTTTATAAAGTCAAAAGTTTTTGAGTTTAGAAATTATAGACATATTAATACTCAATATAAAGTGAGCAAACTGAAATGCGGAATGTTGAAAAACAGTTGAATGTACAAATCGTACTACATATTATATTCACGCAAAGTCCCCGTTCAGGGTAGATAGAGAGTATGGAGTGCCAAGTCAAGTGAACGTGACGGTAAGATTCACGCCGCCTGCACACAGTCACGCTGGCGGTGGCTCGTAGCTGGGACGTCGAGCTTCACGCGTAAGTGAAAAAGTCTACTGCATACTCACCAAACCTCAAAGAAAGCAGGGCAATATGGTGGCCGAAGTAGAAACCGGACAAATTTTTACACCATTATAGGTATCATAGCCACGGTGCTGATGACAAGTGACAGTCGCCGTGAAACAAAATATCATTTACATATAGTGGAACTGGCCGACCCGGCGAACTTCGTAATCGCTTGATAATAATAGCTTGTATGGATTAAAGAAACCTACCCATGCGAAGTTACAAGCGCCCAAGCAGGCGAAACCGAAGGAATTTCTAGTATTACATCCTGAAGCAATACACGGCAAGTACAGCAAACCATTGCGGACCATCTCGAGCTGGCCGTTCATAAATTATGGTTCGTCAATGGCAAAACCAGTTTGAGATCATGGTAAATGAGTTGGGCAGCGGCAACTCGCTATGTGTGACGAGGTCGCGGGTTCGGAGCGAGACTCGATCTTATTTAAATGCTATTTCAATATTAATGTCCATGTTTGCCTACGGGACAAATATAGGCAAACATAATTAAGCGTAGTGTAACTGCAAAAACCGACTCCAACTATTTCACTTCTATTTCGATACTACCACGACGCGGTTTGATCGTCCTTTTTTTTGCGAATGGTTCTGAAATAGTTTCACATACATACATTTTATTAACATTCTGATAGCAGTTTTTGAGTAATTAAGCCCGTCACACACGTAGCTATAATATACATTAATATGAACTATAGCAAGACATATTACAATATATTTTCTATACAAATATTCAAGCGACCGCACACGCAACTATAATATATATTTCTATGACCCCACCAACGAATGTATTATCGCATATTAATACATGTTACTGGATATTATGGTATAGCAAGACATATTTTAAATGTGTAGCATGTTCCAGCGTGTTCAATTTTGTGCGAATTTTTTTGAGGATAGTACACGGTACAATTCTCAACGAGTTTTTTTATTCTTAATATGTGATTCAATCCATATGGTTCTAGTTTTGTGCCTGATAAGTCAACTAACATATCAAAAGCAGCATCGGAATCGTCTTCTGAAGAACTGTCAATTAAATCCAATAACCATGTACTTGTTGAATAACTAACAAATTAGTAGGTAATCAAAGCACCATTTATTACAAAACGCGTGCAAACGCTATACCGACCATCAATGAATGAGGGCAAAATATATATTTATATATATTATAGCTACGTCTGTGACAGGCTTTACACTTAAGTAATGCATGATTTTTTTAATTATCTTGACGACCTCATCATTAACTCATAACCGAAAACCACTAGTCGCATTATGATAAAATTAGTAGGTATGAGACCATCTGGGAATCATAATCTATCATTTTAAAAAAGAAACATTAAAGATTGTTGTCTATTAGCCGAGTAGGTAACCGTGTAAAAAGCATACATAAAAAATATAAAATAAACGCAGTTGAATTGAGATTTCCTCCTTTTTGTGATCGATTCAAAAATAAGTGAAGTTCGCTAGTCTCGAAAACATCGAAGACACATAGACAGATTCCTCCAGAAAGGAATGGAGAAAAAAAGGAAAACAACATTAACATTTTCCCCGTACAGCAAGTACTATTTGTCAATGTCCTGAGATGAACAAATAGTTATTAGCCGGGACAGCTACCTATATCAAGATAAAAAACAAAGTCTAAGTTATAAGTGGTACACGAATATGACTATGACTAAAACGTTATTTGGATGACTTTTACGATATTACCCGTTTGTTGGTGTGTACCCAAATATTAAATTTATACATACATACATTTAAGTCAGTGACGGACTTATGTCAGGCATTAAAATAAGAGGTTTTAACGGTTATTTAATCATTTAAGTTAAATTAACAAAGTTTTATAATTGAAATGAGATTGAAGGTGTAAAAAATGGTTTAAACGTCGATTCCGCTGGACAATTTTCGAGTTGCGAATGGGTCAAACGTCAAAATGGGAGTTTTGGCGCCATCGAGAGAAAAGATGGTCGAAGTTTTTCCATAATTATTGAATTTCGTGTTATTATATTGAGTGAAATTAGTCAATTTTGGTGGCATTTTGTACAATTTTGTTCAGTGAAAGAGCACAAATGAAATAATCATTAAGAAATTAGCGTATCGTGTATTTCCTCGTTGCCGCCAAATCTCATTAAAAAGCCACCGTTTTACCCAAGAGCCTGGACATGACTTCCTGACGACTTATGACTGATGACTTATCATAATTAATTTAAAATTGATATAAAATTCCATGCAAATTTCTACCTACTTGACGAATGGCTAAATACTAACGTGAAGGCCAAAATCTAAAGAAATAAAGTACGTCAAAATGTTTCATGTAAGAATACATTCCATCAAAAACATTTTCATGTAAAATGTTGCCGGGTGTGTGTTCACTGTCTTATCTATTGCCATACAGACACTTTCATCATAATATTTCTTCTTTTTTCCTTCAAATCCATAAGTGTGGGGTATCTATGGATAGGATTCAAAAATGATATCGAGGTTTCTACCATCGTTTTTTTTTTCTAAGCTGAATAGTTTGCATGAGGTGTTTGTAGTGTTACCTTTACAGACCTGTGATTGGTATATTATTGTAGTGACGTAATGGTGTACGGCGTACCCAGCGCCACAGCGAGTGGGCCATTGTTCGGTGTGAACCGTTTTTTGGGCCACTACAGTTTATAAACTAGATATTAATTACAGTCATTTGTCCCCAGCGGTGGGAACTGGCAGGTTTTGTCTATCGTTTCAAATGTTATAATTATGAAATACTTTTCTGTTTGTCTAAAAAATAAAAGAAAACGCAATTTCAACAGTTCATCTTTACTATTATTGTTATCATTACACGTCATCATTGTGAACACCATACTCAGACATGTAGGTATACTGAGGTAACCCACATAACATTTCTATGTTTCTATGTCTATGATATTGGAAGGCAAACAAGCAGACGGATTTCCTGATGGTAAGAAATTTACGTCGCCTAGAGACACCAAAGGTAGTAATGGTGCGTTGCCAACCTGACGCCCGGATGTTAGGCCTCGAGCAAAAGTAAGTTTACCGGCTACCTTACCCTCCGAACCGGAACACGTCATGACGTTATGGCGGCAGGAATAGGTAAGGCGGTGGTACCATTCCGGGCGAGTCGCTGCTAAACTCTACCACCTAGTCAGATGTCACGATGTTAGTGACGGTGAGCCTATGCTCGCCTTTTACGAGCTGCCTGGCAAAGAAGGCAGATGGTCTATTCTACAAAGGAGCCCGGACCAACAAAAGAAACAAAAAAAAGAATTACCAAAATTGGTCCATCATATGCGATAATTTGGATATGAGGATTCATTTTTTCCTTTAATTAGTAAGAAATGAAGGAATGAAAATATATGCACCATGTTTTATAACATTAATTTCTATTAAGAGACTGTTAGGCAATTATCTACAAATGAATAACAAAATTAAACCTTTTTTATCTGACGAAGAATTGTTTGAGTTAATTTATAAAAATAATTGAAGCTTTTTATTCTGTGGTAGATTTGTTTTAGTTACTTTGTATTTTTTTATAGTAAGGCAAACAAAATGCAGGCGGGTTTCCCTAAGGTAAGAAATGGATATCGCCTAAAAACGATACAAGCTAGTCCTAAGGTTGGCATCTCAAGCATTTTACTTAATAAGTTTGCCGAAGCAGTGATAGAAGCAGTTACTGTGGTGGTACTGCTCCGGACAGTCGTGGCTGAAGTATACTGTTTATCTCTACTACCACTACCTACAATGTATCCAGTTACCGATACCCGATTTACTTTAATATACTTTAGAAAAGATGGAATGAATGTTTAATCAGATCTTTCTAATAGTGAGTCATGAAAAACACATACAAGAATTCAAAAAAGTTTGCCTTCAAGAGCTTTCTAACAAGATCTTGCAGTTACATTTCCTATAATATTATTGTAGAACAGACAGCTCTATTACAACTTTATTAAAAAAAAACAGTAATATTAATTTTGCTTATTTAGATCCATTCGTGTTAGTTATTAAGTTAACTAAAATTAAAATCAGGTTTTTTTGTGATGTATGTGTTGCACCACCGGGTACTGCGGCATTGTGAGGTCAAATATATTTGGCAATATTTTCCCACTCACATTACTAACAAAATAACTTTGTAATTAAAGTGTAGTAAATTAAGATGGAAAAATTTATGAATTGCTATTTGTTGCCGGCGAGTCTGCACCTGTGAGGACCAAGCATTAGTCGACGTTATAACTACGAGTATGACATAATGTCGACCGAGTAATAAAGTTCTCCCCGTATTGTCTCTATCACACTCATATTAAAATCTAAAGTTTGTTATGAAATCTTGAACAGAAATAATTACAGAGAACGTGCAATCTGCAGCAAAGTGCGTAAAGAACCACTTGTAGATTGTAGCTTAAGGCCCCATACTTAGTCAGCCAGAAGAGCCAATCATCGCACTCCCTCGTTCCATGATTACTATGAAATATTGCGCTCTTAAGTAAACGTCTTAAGCGACAAATCACTGTTTTTTACACTATAAAAGTAATTTGGAAAAAAGTATAAAAACCTAATGTCTAGTGTAGTAGTTAAATCTAGTGTCGATATTTTCATAATTGAAATAGACAGTTGGGTTTTGCTTTCAAAAATGGGTTAACTTTTTGATTTTTTCTAGCAAAGTGAAATGAATCGTGTTTTGGAAACACTAGTCTTATAAAGCATATTCATGTTAATATTGTGTATTTTTGTCACCAAGTTCCATGATTGCTTTGTATGAAAAAGACATTAAACTGCTGACGTATTTTAGCGTATATGGCCATGGTATAAAGACACACTAGTAGATTGCAGCATAGTGCGTAAATAATTGCTTACATAATACATACCTACATGTAGCGTTATAAGTTATAAAAATCGCTAGTACCCTTTCATTAAGATTCCAACGTTTTCAATTAGGTACAAACTTTTAATAATGTTACAAAAAACGACTATAAAAACTTATTGGTAAAGTTAAAATTTTTTTACATGTACAAGTTATTTGTCATGATTATTTTCATAGGATATTTAAAATTACACCTTGTGTTGCGGTCAGTGTGTGACAGGCAATATGGCTTATGGAGTCATCTTCAAAGGTAACAAGAACATGTAAAGTTTTGTTGTTCTGAGAAATTTTGTTGTTAGATTGATTACTATACGTATTTATTGTTACAGAACTGCGCAAAAAATAGTTTAATGTTTTTAGGGTTTATGTTTTTGTGTGATTTTTTTATTAAATTTAGATGTCTGGACAGATTCGTTTCTATAGCATTATAATACTAGCCCGTTGGACACTGGCAAATTGTACCTGGATATTTTATTCAGTAAATTGACTGTCTGTAAAGTAGTATGTATAACGTTAACAAACGGATATATTTCGTGATAGTGAAAACATGGTCCACTTATGAACACCAAATATGTCAATGGTACGGTATACTACAATTTAATTCGGAAGAGGTCATTGAACCAACACGGAGGACGTGAGGTTGTATGTTCTTACACAGATCGAACCCTTGCCACCTTTTAGTATTATCAAAGACAATTTACTAATCTCTGGTATTATTGACCAGGAGGTGAGATCAGGTAGAGAAATTCAAGTTCAATTCAGCAATTTAATAACGTTAAGTATCTAACCACTTATTATTGTACTGTAATCAATTAATAAAATTTACAGGCATCAGAATATGAGCGTACGATAAGTATTACTGCTCACAGAGAGACACCTATTTAAGGTGGCAGGTTTCAACATACACTACCACAATATGGTGGACATTGTGCAAGTATTGGTGACATTGACTTTTTAAAATTAAGATCCTGTTTGTTTCCTCACAAGCAGATCTGGGATCAAAGCCGGTTCCTAGATTGAGCTTGCCATTGACCAAATTTCACAAGTGAATACCTACGAGCATACCAGTTACCTACAAACCGTCCAACAATCACAAGTAGGTGGACCTGAGGTATTGTGTGCCCACGGTTTCATAAGCTTCAGTTGCACAACCTAGAGCAGGTGTACGCGACCGGTTTGGGATTAGTTTTGGCTGTAGGCTTCGTAGGTTGTAGGCTTTTGGGGTCGAGTTTTTTATGGTAAAGTCAAACAAGCAGACGTATCTCGTGATGGAAACAACAATGTTGTTAAAATGCCAAACTTTATTCAAATCGTAACACCGCATCGACCATCTATGATAAGTAACTACCTAAAGGTATATTTTGTTACCATGTTTTTTTAAAATGAAATCTTCTTTTGCCGTGTTGGGTGATTTTGTTAGGAGCAAAAGTACCTGATATGTTGCAGGCACGGGTTCCCGTAGTTTAGCTTGTGTGATGGTTTTAAATACTTTTGAAAATATTCTTAATTATTGCAGATAAATTTTAAGTTTTAAATACTTGACATGGCAAGTATCATCCCGTAGTCAGTGACGATAATGGTTTTAAAATTGGATCCGCTCTTCTCCACACTGGACGTGTCACGCGAGAGGTCGAATTTCTGTAAGCCAGGTTATTAAAATAGGTACCAAGTAGGTACTGCTAAGTTTTACTTCAGTGTACTACAGCTGTCAGATGTTGGTATGACGTCAGACGTCTGTTAACACGTTTCATCGAAGTTAAAAAGCATTTATTAATCGTCTCAAAAAATGCTGGAGGATATAATAATACTAATATTTATACAGAATAAGCGGGATCGAATATACAAACCAAGCACTTAATTCTATATTACCAAATAGTTAGCATTCAAATAGTTTTAAACAACTCACAGTATTCTTTATTATTGTCTTAGTCCATTCAAACGTTACTTTTTAACTCCCGGCGCAAAAAGAGGGGTGTTATAAGTTTGACGTGTCTCTCTGTGTGTCTGTCTGTCTGTCTGTCTGATGCATCATAACTCCCAAACGGATGCAGTGATTTCAATAATTGTTTTATGTTAAAGGTAACTTATGTGCGAGTATTCTTAGACATTTCTATAAATTTTAAAGAAAGAAACAATTCGCCCCAGACAGGATTTGAACCTGTAACCTTTCGTCTCCAGCCGACGAATGCTCTAATCAATTGAGCAACTGAGGATTCAAGTCCCGTGGCCGTGGATTGGTTAGAGCATTCGTCGGCTTGAGACGAAAGGTTACAGGTGCAAATCCTCTCCGAGGCGAAATTTTTTCTTTCCTTAAAATTTATAGAAATGTATCCCAAGCACAGGGCAAGTGCTAAAATAAAAATACATTCTTAGACATGTTTCATGCAAATCGGTTGAGCCGTTTATAAGTTGTGGGGGGGAGAAAGTGGCGAGATTAACCGATTTTTTACTTTTTAAAGGGACATTAAGTTTTTGTGATGGGGTTTTTTTTTAATTTTTAATTTAATTGATATATAAGCCTTAGCTTGAGTTTTTCAGAGGACGCAATTTTCATTATTAATTATTTTAATGTGTTGGAGGGTCAGTAGAAGGGTCAAGTTTGTAGGGTCGCCACACTTGACCCCGACCGGCATCTTCAAAATTTTCTCTTGGTTTTGCTTATAACTTTTTTGTCGGTAAGTGACCAATAACGATAAAAAGTAATAGAAATAAAATTACAGAAAATTTAATTTGCTTCATCTTAATCGATTAAATTTTCTGTAGGGTTGCTAGTTTACTAGATATACCGCGAAAACCCTTTGTACCCCTTTATCCAAGGTGGCAACCGGGGTGGCGACCCCACAAACTTGAACTTAAGCTTCTACTGAACCCTACACATTAGAAAAACTAAATTGTGTCTTCGGAAAAAAAGCAACCCTAAATGTAACTTTTCAATGGACTCTTACATTTGCTAGCATATATTTATACCATCATGATAACTATATATTTATATATTATTTCTCATTTAGAATAAAATAATAGAATTAAAAAGGTAGGCATGATTCCGAGGTGGTCCGATGTAAATTTTGTCAAATGTCAATATTCCACTAGCAGTTTTGAGTAAGATGTAAAAATATATAAATTTGCATGTACTACATAATATGTTGACGTCATCATTGTCAATGAATTCCATCAGTATTTCATGTTTAAGGGATTTATTGACCCATAACTAAGGCATCGTCTGTCTTTCACAGATCTACGTACATTATATTTGTATAGATTCAGGTATAAGACTATGATAAAAATTCTAATCTTTTAAACCAAAAGAGAAGGCAACAAATTTAAAATTAGGATAAAATATCTCTTTAACCTGCTACTCTCCTTTGTGTGGTTACGACTAATAGTGTGAAGATATATGTTAAAAATAAATTACATAAAACAAAAAATATGCCCCGGGTGAGGATCGAACTCACGACCTTAAGATTATGAGACTTACGCGCTGCCTACTGCGCTACCGAGGCGATAGGTAATAATTCGAAATAGTTTAATATATTGCGCAATACACCGATGAACATAAAACTACTAGAATAATATTGTCAAGGACTAGTTTATTCTTCTGACTTGACTTAGAGTTTTTTATATATAATAATCAAAGTCAAACACACCAACGTTTTTCCTAATATGTAGTAAGAAAATTAAGTACATGTAGTTTATGGATAGCAAAGATGTTACCCTGTTTTTCTCTTCTATGAACCTTATCCGGACAACAGCAGCTCAACAAAAAAAGAATTAGCAAAATCGGTCCATCTGTTGCTCGTTCGGCTAAAACAGTGTCAGATAATAACCACTAAGACCGTGAATGTTACAATGTACTCGTAGAATCTTAGGAGTGTAAAGACTTATCCACATTGTTGCCACCACCTTTCATAATCCGTCCACCGTATCGTCAAGTCACCCTTCTCTTATTCCAGTCGGAAATTTGACTTACGAAAGTGGTTGGTTGCCAGGACACAGTAACTATATTAATTGTATGTAATCTATAGACGACGAATATTTCTTCAAGAAATCCATCTACATGCCTTCCAGTCAGAGTACTTGAACCACTCTAACACGTGTATGTTTCGTAATTAAGACATTAAAACTAATTAATTTTGTTTATTTTTTCAGGTCATCTCCTAAACATACCGGCGGCCCAAGGTAATAATCATTCGTTTGTTACAGCGCGGTGTAACACTCGCTCGCACCTGGCACTGAACTTAATTAATCTGTATCTTATCCTAGGTCATCTTCAACCTAAGCCGTCTCTTGGAATTTACTTTCATTTTACTGTTGGCTTTTTTTTGAAGTGATACACAAACAACTACCTAATATCAGTAGAATTCCGCCGCAGTGAGGTTTTTTGGTTCTACGTCTCAAAGACAGCTTTTAGTAGCAGAGCCATTACATATAGTAGGTATTGAATAATTTTGACGATGCGGAAATGCTTTCTATCTATAAAAACCAAACGATCATTACCTAGGTATGTTCGAGTAGTACCTACCTACCTAAGTGCATACAACAATCGTTCGAGTAGGTGTGCATGGAACAAGTAACACTTCATTCTGCTATTGACAATTCTAACGATACTACCTACCTACCTCTGGTAGTACGTTAAAATCATTCAAGCTGTTCCCAGTTTAGGTCGCAATACGGAACACAGAACATACAAACGTAGAAAAAGTATCTTCACCCCCATATCCTCGAAGAGGTAGGCAGAGGCAGAACCAGGGCATCCATGGCTAGCCGAAGACCCGGACCCGGAATTCGAACCCGCGAACTCAAACAGTCAAGTTTAACAACTGAACCGCACTACACCACAAAGACGACAGACCACCTAAACTTTATTCCTGCCCGCGCCGTAACGTCAATGCTCGACTAACGGCCAATAAAAATATCCTAAGATAAGATATAGTATATTTTAGACAGTTGTCAGGTAACCGATGTTAGTTTTAATTAACAAAACATATTAGCAAACTTTAGAAGGCCTATCTTTATCTGTAGATAGGTTGTCAATATTGGCCGTAAACGCCGGCAACAAGTCCGTAGATATATACTTAGGTATTTGCCAGTTGGCTGGGTTTCAATGGAACTAAAAGTACAGGTAGGTAGGTATATTTATTAAGACAATGACTCATTACATCAGACCCTATAAGGTCAACGCAAGGCCGAGTTGTACGTTCTATACGCAAGTGAATCCAGTGTTACAAGTGACTTTTCTCTCAGCTCATTAAATTCACTTTCTAATTTGTCTATTGTTAAAGATTTTTTGTTGCGGAACCTGCTGAATTTTCCATTCATTGGTTTAAGCGCCATCTATATCATGAGTATTAAAGTATTACCATTAAGATTGTACTTACCTCTGCTATAAATAGTTAAAGTTAAACCAAAAACGCATCAAAATTGCAAGAACCTGACTTCAATTTTAGTACTGAGTCATTGAATTTTGAAGTACACAAAGGAGTTTTGGCGCCATCGAGAGAAAATTTGGTCAAAATTTTTTACAATGATTGAATTTCGTTTTTATTTTGAGTGAAATTAGTCAATTTTGGTGTCATTTTGTTTAGTGAAAGCGCAAAAATAAAATAATCATGAAAAAAATTAGCGTGTCGTGTATTTCCTCGTTGCCGCAAAATCTCACTACATGAGCTTGAGTAATGAGGCCACCGCTTTACTCAAGACCCTGACATGAACTAAATTCTTCTAAATTCACTCGTCCGATCTTGACCAATTAGGTAAGATACTCTACCCTCCAGGTCGAGACGTGACCCCGTGAAGCACGTGCAGCACGCAACTCTACCACCAATGTCGTGTTGGTAATGAGCTATTTGAACTTTGCTCGTCGTTTACGAGCTATCTGACAGGAAGGCAGTCTGTACTGCACAGGACATTAGGAGCAACACAAGACAATGTTAGAAATTAATAATATTTATATGTACAGGATATACCTATAAAGGTTAATGTTATTTAAAATGAAGTACAAAATAAAAATCAATCATGTGACCCTAATCATCAATCAAAAAGCGTACGCTATGTAAAACTGTACTAAGCAATACAAAAGAAAAACGTTATTACAGGGAAATCCAAGTGGATGATGGCATCTGTTTCTTTTATGGCCTTAACATATTGAACGATTGCAAACGTTATCTCTTATCAAGGTGAAGCGGATGCGTAGAGAATACCCTGTCCGCGCTTGGCAAAACGCCGCGGCCACGCAACGAAAACGTTGCGTTCACGCTACTACAGTTGCAAGAAAGTCACAAACTACTTTAAGTTGCTAACGAATGACAAAGTGAAAAGTGTGGATACATGTCGTGGCAGCGTCGACAGAGATCGAGATCGATACAGAGTTATTAATCAATGAAATTAAATGTTGCGCGATCGTAACGTACCTTGGTATTCGAGTTTTTTAAGCGTCCGTCAATCCAATCAATTCGGCAGTATGAAAACGGCCAAGAAAAAAAAGATGCCATTTCTCTATTTTTTGTATAGTGCTCAGTCCGGTTTGAAGTGTAGTCCATGTTTTTTTTTATGACATAGGAAGGCAAACAAGCAGACGGATTTCCTGATGGTAAGAAATTCACGCCGCCTAGAGACACCAAAGATGGTAATGGTGCGTTGCCAACCTGAGGTCAGGATGTTAGGCTTCGAGCAAAAGTAAGTTTACCGGCTACCTTACCCTCCGAACCGGAACACGTCATGACGTTACGGCGGCAGGAATAGGTAAGGCGGTGGCACCAATCCGGGCGAATCGCTGCGAAACTCTACCACCTAGTCAGATGTCACGGCTTTTACGAGCTGCCTGGCAAGAAAGGCAGATGGTCTATTCTGCAAAGGAGCCCGGACCAACACGGGGAATGTTTAAACTATTATATATCTACTTACCTAAGTCAAAAAAGTGCCTAATTTACTTTACAATAGGTTTTGTGGTGCAGCATGCATTCCGTGACATCCTCCATAACGCCATGACAGATAAAAGCTTTCTTGCGACGAAATAACACGAGTTATTAAAATTACGTAAATAACATTGTTACAGATCGATTTTTGAAAAAAATACCTATCAGTAGTTTTGGTTAAATTTATTATGAAAGGAAAGAGCCAACCACTAATTACATTTTAGGATCCAAGCTCATTGGTTTAACTGTCGGTAGATATAATTAATTTGCAGTAGCAAAAAGATTCATTAGTACCTTAAAAAAACTTATCATAATCTCCGGTAATGGCAGGCAGTTAGACTGTGTTCTTCCGCCGGGGACGGAGTACAATAATAGATATAAACTACGATGAGTCACAACTCACTCTCACAACCAATAGTAAAATATAAGTACCTATCTAAAGCACCCGTCACGAGAAGCTATAAATTATGTAAACAAACATCTTTTACCAAGCATTTTTTTTACTTCGAGACAACAATAAACTGACCATATTCAATCGAAATAAAAATATAGACGGGTTATATGAAAGTAACAACCTATTTAATTTAGTCGGATCATATCTAACAACTGACGTTTGAGTGTCTTGGTACGGGGACGCGCCGGTCGCCGTTAATGCAAACCATCGGTTCGTCTTTTGGAAATAAACGCGTCATTCTTTTTTTTTAAAAAAAAAAACGCGTCATTCAAGTTTTGAATTTTTCATTGATTTGTTAAAATCGCGGATTTGGTTGTTATTGTTAATGTTTTTATCTTTTCGTTATCACTTTGTTATTGTTGTTAGTTTTGTTAAATGTTGCCTTAATTTTAATTTTTTTTATCCATTAATTGTTATTGTGTATTAACGTATAATAAAGCCAGTATCTATAAATTTTAAAGAAAGAAAAAATTTCGCCCCAGACAGGATTTGAACCTGTAACCTTTCGTCTCAATCCGACGAATGCTCTAACCAATTGAGCTACTGAGGATTCAAGTCCCGTGGCGAAATTTTTAATTCCTTTCTAACCCGTTAACGCGGGTAGTTATGTCCTATAGATACACAATTCTGAGTACCCACCAAATGAGTTCATCACCGATGAAATTCACATTTTTAGAATGGCCATAACTTTCGTTTCTTGCATCGTATTTTTATTTTTTATTTTTTAGCACTTGCCCTGTGCGTGGGATAAATTTCTATAAATTTTAAAGAAAGAAAAAATTTCGCCCCTGACAGGATTTGAACCTGTAAACCTTTCGTCTCAAGCCGACGAATGCTCTAACCAATTGAGCTACTGAGGATTCAAGTCCCGTGGCGAAATTTTTTAGAGCATTCTTTTTTAGAGCAATTAGTTAGAGCATTCGTCGGCGTGAGACGAAAGGTTACAGGTTCAAATCCTGTCTGGGGCGAAATTTTTTCTTTCTTTAAAATTTATAGAAATTTATCCCACGCACAGGGCAAGTGCTAAAAAATAAAAAATAAAAATACGATAAAGCCAGTACCTAGTACATCTAAGGAAATCAATTTGCCACGAAAAAAATGTCAAAACATACGTAATTTATTATACATATTTAAATTATTAATTAATTAAATTTATAATTAAATATTAAAAAAATACTTTTATCTTTGAACCAAATGTTGTTAACTTCCGAACGTTTGTTTACATAATTTACAGCTTCTCATGACAGGTACTTTACAACTTACAAGTACTTACGCAGGCCGCAAATACTTATGTAGTGAACGCAGATAATATTTTGTCAATGCTAATAATTGTACGTGAGCTGCAACCCACACATACGTAATATTGTATGAGTATCCCGGACCTTATCATTACTCCTACGTTAGTACCATATACCTATTTACTATTGTTAGAGATAAAATTTGTTTGTATTGTTGCTTCTCATTTGCAATACAATGTTTGAGGAACACATAACTGGCAAGCCTTGATATTTCGACAGTAGAAAAAGTGTCTAATGTTATTATTATCATTTATGTATGTACACTATCTCTTATTTTCTACATTTATATATTTAACATACAAAAAAAGAATATTAAAAATATAAACATAAAAAACAGGTAACCAAAAACGGTGGTCTTAAAACTAAACCGTCAGTGGTCAGGGCGACAGAGTGAGGGAGGTTCCTCACAATGCATGCCGTCCCCAAAACTGCTGCCTTCTGAATCCGGCCCTCTTTATTGTACACAAGTGACATTACAAAATATACTTACAAGTAAGAAAAAACAAACTACAAAAGGCGAGCTTATCTCTAATAAAAGAAATTTCTTCGAGCCAACCCGTAAAAGGATAGTAATAAATGAAATGAGTAGACTTGGTGTACAGATACATAAACTACTAAATATATAATATTTAATAAACTTACACACATCATATAAAAAATAACAAAACAATTAAACAAAATTAAACTAAACATAAACCTAAAGTAAATTTATATGAACGAATTGAGAGTCTAAGCTATGGCAAAGAAATGCTCTTTTAGATGTTTCTTGAAAGAATCAAGAGTTTCGCAGCCACGAATTTCCAGTTCCACTACCTTACAGCATGAACTGTGAATGAATGAGAATATGAAGCAGAATGACTAGAAGGGTATCGACATATCGACATATCGACATTTGAACGACAAGGCGAATCAGGAAAATGTAAGAACTTAAATGAGTTACGAAAATAATTTGGAGAAAACTGATTAAAAGAACTTTGAAAAGCAAGCACAGAATGTGGAATTGTCAACGTTGTCTAATCGGAAGCCATTTAAGCTTGGTCCTATAACTAAGTAGAAATATGGTCAGATTTTTTTAATCCGAAAATAAACCGAATACAGAGATTTTGAAGTTCCTCAAGTTTATTAACGACCTCCTCAGTGGTATCAAGGTAACAACAGTCAGCGTATTCAATAAAGGGGAGGATAAGGGTATGCATTAAATAAATTTTGGTTTGAAGGGGCAAAAAGTTTTGAAGAGATTTGAGAGACTGAAAAGCTATGTTCTAGGTGTACCTTATTGATTTATTACGCGGTTGACGTTTTCTTCGCGAACTTAAAAATATTAAAAGCGTATATACATAAAAAATATCCGTTAGCTAAAATTACGATACCTAAGTACCTACACAAATTGGTATTCAATGAAGACGGTTTTGGTCACGTTCGCGCCAATATAATTCCATAATTGATGACATTGACCGCACGTATCTAATTCCTTAGACGCGTTTTTAAAAATAGAATGTTCACATTACGTGATTCGAATTCAAAAATGGAACTCAATTTCCTTTGATTTATTTATTTTTGAAAGGTCGATAACCGTTTTACCGTGGTCAAAGCGGTCTTTCTATACCTACCTACCTACTTAGGTATTTAAGAGTCTAAATTAGTTAATCAGAATGAATAAGGTGTCGCATTAATATTTGCAAAAGATAATAAAAAAATGTTTGTAACGCATTTGTTATTATAATATATATATAATTATAAAAGTTTATAAATTTATTGGTAATTAATTTTAAATGGCTATATTGTACGTGTTATCCTTGTTTTTAAAATTAAGAATTTTGACATTCAAAAAACGTATATAATGTTTACTCAATTAATTTGAATAAAAACACATTCATTCATTCATTAGGTAGGTACATAATAAAAACATTTTATAGTATGATAATGTTATCTGCGACTTTCTGCGAAAATCTCCACTCGAAAAAAAGGCAAAACATACCTACTTACCCATCGGATTGAATTTGGAATATCGCTATACATAAAGAATGTTTAGATGCACTGGCATTTATCACTTGGGAACTACTTGTACGCAAACCTACTCTCAAATAGATTTACTCACCTGCATTGCCTTCGCCATTCACTCATTCAATTTGGTTTATGCCCAAGGTGACACTTTCTGTGGTTACGCGTAATGTTCTTACAAAGGAGTACTTAAGTACTCTACTACCAGTAACTAAAACTAACGCTTTTCTACAGTACTAACTCTTTTCTCTTTACGTGTTGAAATCAATCAATATTCCTCTTCAGCGCATATTAATTAGTTTCTAAGCAAAAGTATTTTCATCAGAAGAAAAGTAGCAGTAGATATAATTCAAATGTCAAAAATTATACCTATTCTTGCCCATACCCAGAGGCACAACCAGAGGGTATCTACGCCACATCCAGTCAGACGCTAAAGTCCCACAATACCATTGGCGAGAAGCCTATCGCCAACCGGGCACATATCTAATCCCAGCAACGTTGTATTTAAGGAAATTAAAAAAAAACACATTTTCCTTTAGTTTCCTGACTCCGGGACCTCATGAAGTCGAGTCCAACACCGGACAGCTAGACCACAGTGGGGATTCCAAATATCAGTGTTAATAAATTAGTTTTAACTGTTTTGTAAGGGAAAACGTACAGTAAGCTACTGTAATAAGATTAGTTTAAGTTGTTTCAGCATTTCATTTTATACTTACCTGTTAAAGAATAATATATTTTGAATGTGAAATAAAAAAAAACATTTTCTTTCAACGACTATATTATATTTCTCGTTGTTTTATCTTTTTATTTGTGTATTCATCCCAGCTGAAACCAAGATCAGTCTTTTACCTTTTTTGTTACCTGTTTGCTAGACATTTTTAAAGTCTGGACTTAAGTGCAAAATTATCTGTAAAATGTACATACATTTTAATATTTCTAGCAATAAAAATTATGTAGTTTCTACTATTCAGGCATCTTTATGAAATTAGATAATAGGTATCTCGCACAGAGATGCGACCGGATGACGTGACCGACCTTGGTGCTTGATGTTAAAATATGTGGTAATTTGTTGCTGTCAGAATCGACGCCTTCGCAGCCGTGAACGCCTTTGCGCATGTTCAGCTTATTCGTGGCCGAAGACAAAAGCTAAATTTGTTCACAATGTTTAATAGTTAATAATAAAAGGCGGAACCCAAACGCACACACTTTTATTTGTATTTTTGACCCCAATAATAATAGAAGTATTCTACATTTGAATTTTAATATTTTCAAATTTCGAAGAAATTTTATAATAGTGCTTTGATTTTCATTGCGTATTGTCAGTCATTGTCAGTTTTGAAATAAAGAACACGTAGGTAGGTACCTATCTTACTACGACGTGAAATTCGGAAGGAACAAACACTGAAGTGAGTGAGCAATGAGGTCATTGTAGGCAGCCTTTATCGTTCTACGCTTTTTTTGGTTGTCTATCATACCTATTAGTTTTTCTATTACAGGAGACAAGCGTTTTCCGACTTAAGCATATGATCATCTCTTACCATGACTTCAAAATTGCGTAACATCTCCGTCAAATATTTGTTTGAGCAGCGCTTTTTCCGGTTGTTAAGAAAATAAAATTCTAGACTGAGCGTCGGAATAAGTATTGAACACTAGCGGAAAGAAAACAAACTTATTAACAAAACGCAAGCAATGAATGTGTATCAAAGAGCGAGCTATATCTGTAGATTTCGATGAGTAAACAGGCGAACGTAATCTACATACATACAGCAGCTCATAATAAATGCTCTGCTGGCGAAATATTGTTTCTAAAGTAGATAAACGATATATTATAGTAATTTTGCTATATCATATTTTAGCAACATTTATTATTTAAATATAGATTTAAGTTGTTTCCTGATGTAAAGACAACAATAGCATTTTATTGTTTTTATAAAAACGAAAATTAATTATTATATTACACCTTCCTAAGATATGTGTGCGTGAACCTTACGTAGTATAAAAGCCCGGTGAAGTTGTAAAAACCGCGAGGTTGACAACATAGTAGTCATTCAAAAAACAAATTACGTAGTAAATATGTACGTACTATACGGGAATACTTTTTAAAATTAGCCAGTAAGCAAACTGTAATCAAAAGGTTAAAAATAAAAACAAATCTCTTCACGCCCATATCGCGGAAGTAGTAGGCCGAGGCACAACCAGGGTCTGCGACTAGCCGAAGCCACGTTCCACAATAAGATAGGTGGCAAGCATGGGCACACACATGTATTAAACATTGATACCCGGGAAAAGCTGTTATTATTACCAAATTGAAAAACACTTGTGGTGCCTTATCCGGGGATCGAGCCCGGAGACCTCGTGAAGGCATCTCCAATACTGGACCGCTAAACTGAATTTGACTGTCTGCAAAAAGCAGGAATTGCTTTACATTCGGTCTCAGAAAAGTTGAGCATATTTCCATGACCAGAGCACGGGCTCAGGCTAGTTTATATAAATGACTGAAGCGAGACATGTATAGCAATAAATATTGATTAACAAAAGTAATAAGTGGTGATAGAATAATGGTCAACGGTAGGCACGAACTTGTATATATTAATTAACAACCATGTTATTGGGTAATTCTCACTAATAACACTTACAATTACGGAAGTGAGCAACTAATGGTAGATTTTATGGTCTGAAGTGTGTTAGGAAGATTTGAGGCCGGAACTAATGGCGGAGTTTCTATTTCTATAGCTTTGTTATCTAACTTGCAGCCACTGAGGAATGTACACAAAAGTCTATTTATGGCAAATTAAAAAGCCAACAATAAAACAGTAAAAGTTTTGTGGAACACTGCTACTAAGTACTTAAGTATCTTCACGCCCATATCCCCGGAGAAGTAGGCAGAGGCACAACCGGGGTACCCACGACTAGCCGAAGACATAAAGTCCCACAATGTGATAGGTGGCAAGCCTATCGTCAACCGGGCACATATCCAATCCCGAGCAACGTTTTTATTAATTAGAAATTTGGAAAAAACCCAATTTTCTTTTTGTTGCCCGGCTCGGATTCGAACCCGGGACCTCATGCAATCAAGTCCAACAACTGAACCGCTAGACCACAGAGGCGTCAACTAAGTACTTAACACCAATAATAGTACGAAAAAGTCCTTATGATTAGTTTTCTTATGTTAAAACTTTGACGGAAAACTAGGGGTGTAATAAGTTGAGTGTGTCTGTTTGCTTGCGACATCATACATTTTGAACGGATGGACAGATTTTGATACGGAGTTTTTGCTTGAAAGTTGTCTTCATCGTGATCATTCTCCCTACAATACATAACATTTTGTTTTGATTGTGATTTTGATTTTGTTAGCAGATATCGTATTTTATATTTTAGGTCTAGGTATATAATTGTTAATTATTGATTCTTGGCGGCGAATGATTGACTTTATCTGGTCAATTTAAAGGTTTCCGGGTGTTGCTATGGTTCCATGGTAGAATGTTCCTAAACTTTAATTAACTTTAAGTGTACTTCACGACTCACATTAGCTTTCGCCATGTACTTCTGCGATATGGTGTACCTATGTTTGTTCCGTTTGCACGTCAATTGGCAAAACATATAATTATCTTTAGCATAGAAAATTAGGCTTCAGAGAAATTAATTCCAAAGCATCTTTTCAATCATATCTTTCACATATGAGTGAAATCGCAAAAAAATCTAGTAGGTACCTAATTTATGTAAAGGACATCACAAATTATATAATGTGCATCATATCCCGCGAGATGGCGCTGAATCAAACTAAATAACAACTCCTTTATTGGAAAGCTATTAAAGTAGGACGCGCGTGAGTTTTGTGAGAATAACAAACAAAATGCCTAACGAAAGTTATTTGCGCTGTCGTTTGGGTACTGGTGCGTTCTTAGGTAACCGCGCCCCTCACGATCTGCCTTCCGAATCTCCGGCTGTCAAATTGATTTCTTCGAGTTTTTACCTAGTGGTAGATTCCGCGATGCCGCGCACGGTTGTGTTCCGGTGTAGATAGTAGCTTATGCGATCCTGCTACTTAAGGAAGAAGCTTGGTATTCTTGCTTAATACATTTACGTATTTAACATTATGTATTTAACATTATTGTAACTGAAAACTGTAAACAATGAAAGAGATTGTCCGCGGTGTCACCCACGTCTGAGTTTTTTAAATAATTCATGGAAATGAAAATTTAGCCTGTCTTCTCTTCTCCAAATTTTATTAAATTAGGATAAAAAGTAGCCTAACTTGACTCCTGAATAAGTAACTGGCATAACATTATAATATGTATGTGACATAACATTTGTAAAAAGTTTTTTCAGTATGTACTTAGCATGTAATAAAAAAATGTGAAACACATTTTCGCCAACTTTTCTTTTTTACTTATCAAGGCTTATGAAGGTTTTGTATTGTGTGTATGTCTTAGAAAGGTAAACAATTAGTGAATGGAATGGGCCAACCGACCAAGTCTAATTAGACTTGGTTTAAAATCCACTGGGCACGAGAGAAAGGGACTTGAAGGCAGTATTGTCTCACTATCACTTACCTAATGAAGTTACACCATTTGCTTAGTGCAAGGGAGTGCTTAGGAAACTCCTTCACGTTTTTATAACATATGCATGCCGCTGATGTTTGACCACCGCGTTAGTCGAGGGGCTTGCGTATATGCCTAACTCCATCGACTAAACTCGTGACTCGGGTTCGATCTCCGCGGTGGCAGACATTTGTGTGATGAACATTTAGGTGTCTACGTTTCCAGGTCTGGGTGTTTGTTAAATTTATTCTAGTATCTATTTTAGTATTTCTATGTATTAGAATCGTTGACTAACATAGAAAATACAATACATACAGTGTATACTGTACAGTACTGTACGCTCATAAAGTTTACTCGGTACTAAACATACATAATTTTATTTAGATGAATTTAAGTTGCTCTATACTATTCATATCTCCTAAACTTGTGCATAATGTTTTTCAAATATGGAAATCCGAGTATTTTTGTTCTATTGTAAAATTTGTTTTGTATTTTTTCGATCAAATTGAGAGCCGAGCAAACAGATGGATTTCTCGAGAACGTTTTTCATAGAATACCCCTCGTCACGGAGAAATAATTGGATACAAGACCTGTTTATTAACAAAATACAAAGTTACTGACTGACTGATCTGTCCACTGGTACCTCAGTGTACTGACTTTGACTTATAAATGGCTATCACGTCGACATTTTAATCAATAAAGCATTTTTGTAAATTCTATCTCTAAATGACAAAATGGGGGATGAAATTTTGTTTCTTAGCTCGTCAATTTCAGAGTTTGCAAAAGCGATAAAATTTGACATACCTGTAGACTGTTACAAAGAGAAGAGAATTCACAAGCAAATCCCGGGGGAGAGTTACAAACCTTGAATTTGCAGACGTAGCCGCGGGCGAAGCCAATACTACCAATTAGTGTCTAAACCAATAGCATTCGGTCACCAATAATAAGCGACGACAGTAGATCCGTATATAGTAAAAACTAAATGGCACCGAGTGAAAACACGTTACGTGTTTGCGAAAGTGACGGCGTGCCGACCGTGCTAATCATCACCGCCTCATTTGTATGGGATGGCCAAACCTCTTTTAAGGTGTACGAGCTAACGGGCCACCGAGCAGATGGGCCCCATACATTGACCGCCTCGTTGGTCGAGTGGCTAGCGCACACGCCTAACTACATCGATCAACCGCGAGGCTCGAGTTCGATTCCCGACGGGGGCAGGCAATTGTGTAATGAACATTTAGATGTCTGCATTTCCGGGTCTGGGTGTTTATTAAATTTATTTTGGTACCTATTTAAGTATTTCTATGTATTAGTATCGTTGACTAACACTCATAACACAAGCATATAATTTGCTTACTTTGGGGTTAGATTATATTTGTGTAAATTGTTGTCCAGGAATATTTATTTATTTATATAAAGAACAGACAGTCTGTCTCTCTGCCTGTCATCTCGTAAGAGCCGAGATTATGTTTAAGGTAAATGGGTAATTCCTAACTAGACCACTAGTGGAAAAGTGCTGTGCAGTAACTTGTCCGAGTAGCCATAGTGACCATGTCATGGTTCTGTCTGAAAGGTGGGGTATTTGGTAGACCTACACGTAGGCTTAGCACCTTGGCCACAGATCAGCAGGGCACCTACTATCGGACAATGTTAATAATATTTCTCTAAAGATGGATTTCAAGCAATCTAGATAGCTGCGTATCCGCCGGCCTATCCTATACCTAATTGCCATATATATTCTGTCCACAGATATGTTATTGGCAAAGGATAACATAAAAATAGATCAAAATATCAATCTTGGACAGCAAGTTTTGGATTAGGATTGATTATTAACATTGGCCGTTAGTCTATAAGCCAAGGAAGTTTTTTGCAATGAGAAGAGCCGTGTGCTTTTTCGTTGTCTTTTGTAACTAAAAAGCAATGGCAAGTACCGCAATCATCAATGGTCGTCACAATCTGTCCCAGTCGTCCCAGGGCTCTGCGATTTTGCCTGGATATCTGCACTTGTGAATTTTTTTAGGAATTTAAATTAGATGCTCCGTGCTTATCATTACATTATGGATAATGGACAATCTTCTCTTATTTCAGCACGTAACTTATTATCATAAATGATTTTCTCTCACAAGTTCCATAAGTGTTAGTTAACGATACCAATCCCTAGAAATACTTAAATAGATACGAAAATATATTTCATAAACACTAACACCCCGAAAAATCCACCTCTATATGCTCATTACGTACAAGCACGCCCCAGTCGCAAATTAAACCCGAGTCTCGCGGTGCGTCGATGAAACGATACAACAGATTTTTCTGTTTCGTGGCGTGAGGTGTTTGCGCAGGGCCGGATTTAGAGGTCTGGAGGCTTTAGGACAACAAAGAAGTGAAGACCCTTGGCCCCAATTTTTTATCAAATAAAATAAACCACCTTTTCAGTTAAGTTTTCTTTTAATATTTAAAAACAATATAATTGTTGTTGTACAAAGTGATGTAGGTAAAGGTAAAACAGATAAAATAAAGAAGGAGCCTCCGAACCAGTGGCTTTGTGGAGCCATGGGCTCTCGCCCTGGCTGACCTCCCGTAAATCCGGTCCTGTGTTTACGCTAACCTTGCGAGTATCATGGAGGTGAAGCAACGACATCAGCGACAGTTGCTGAATCTTTCAGTTAGATCAAGTGTTTGTAAAGTTTTGTAAAAAGTTAAAACACTAATAAATGAGTTTTCTCGTCGCCGTGTTTCTCAAGCCGCGACCAATTCTTCACTTGGTTCAAATTGTTAACTGATTATTAGCAATAATATTCAAATTAGAGATGTCCGTAGAGAAACTATCGATATTTAAATCAACTTTACAAGACTTTGATTAACAGAAAAAAAATGCGTTGTGGTTTACTTGTCTTAGTCTCGCGTTGGTGCCAGGATTTCTTAGAGAATTAACCTACGCAACTACCTGTCTGCTACAAAAATAAGTTTCCGTCTCACCATGACGGTGACTAGCTCATACTACAACTAACATCAAACAAACAAATCCAGAATTGTTGTCTATTTTTGTAACGTCAGTGCTCGCCTTTTCGATGTTCAAATTCACAGTCTTTGGTAATCTTACTTAAGAAAAAGTCATAACAATTTCTTTATTTACTAGGATGGCAACATACCTTTATCGTCTTCGGTGTATATGTTTTAACTTTATAAAAAAGACAACTTATTTTTCTATTTCATTGTTCTACATGAGAAGAGAGATCGTTCCAGAGACCAGAATGGATTTGCACGGAAATCAATACAATGTAAGGGTATGGAAAAAAATGGAAAAGTATTTTTTTTAAGTCTATTATCAGAAGAATTTGCGTCCTATAGTGTACCTACTGACCGCATACGAGCAATAAATTTTAGAGTTTATAGGCTATCTATTGGTCAGAAAAAGTATCTCCATTCACGATCCCCGAGGACGTAGGCAGAGGCACATCGAGGGACCAGGGTACCCTCGATTAGCCGAACGTACTCTTTTAGTGCCATAATGTGATAGGTTACTATCGCTAACCGGGAAAACGTGTTTTTTTCGATATTCTAAGAGCAAATTTTAAACACGTTTTGGATTGTCCGATCCTTATCTCACGTAGGTGACGCCAATACCGTGATGGAAATAAATGTTTTCTTTCTGATATGAAGTCTTTTTTAATGGCTAATGTGTTGCTAGCTTTACATCTTTTACAATTTCACCGGAGTATTTCCATATGAAGTTAAAGTATCGATAACATTTTAGAGCTGATCTTACGGTTATCGATGACGATGAATATTAGCAACTGTACTATAAGTTGCAGCGTTCGTTGCCCCGACCGCCGCCGCCGGTGTAGAAACGTAAGGACAGGAACACCGCGACTGATGAACCGTGAAACGGAGCGCATCATCACTAATGCAATTAATGTGTCAATCTATCAAGATGGCGATTGTTATTTTTCTTAACTTTCGTTAAAAATTGGCAGTCTCTGACAAAAGTTAAAAACGCATTTTAATAGGATTAGAAAGAAGACAATTGATTGTAATAAAAGTCTCCTCACATGTGGTGCGGTGCCCAACTAAGACCGGAATGTGGAGAGTTGCTGGTGAAGCAGTATCAATAACTCTACCACAAAGTAAAAAATAAAGAAAAAGTATCTTCACGCCCATATCCCCGAAGAGGTAGGCAGAGGCACAACCAGCGCACCCACGACTAGCCGAAGACACTAAGTCCTGCAATGTGATAGGTGGCAAGCCTATCGCCAACCGGGCACATTTTCAATCCCGACCAACATTTTTTTTATTAGAAAATTGAAAAAATCCATTTTTTATTGGAAAAATCCAATTTTTATTACCAAAAAATACCTAACATTCCCAATGTTATATTATTTGGAAAATAAAAATACTTTGGTTCATTTAATTTAAAAAATAAGCTGTCAAACATGAAGCTGCTTCTGCTGCTAATTCCAGTTTAGGTATGACTCATTATGATAAGAATACTAATTTGTAAACAGCTTTTGTGTTGTTATTCGTTTCAAAAAAATACCTTAATATATAATAAATACATAATAGTTGCCGGTTACTGTAATAATTGAAGTATCTACATAAAAAAATCGACTTCTTAACAAGAGTTCAATTATTGTTGTGGCATTCAAGGTAGTTTAAATGACTGCATTTTTACAAGCATTTATTTATTTATGTTTGTCCGGGGACTTTGCGGCAACTTTGCTAGGAGTTTTTGATCCTTTCTTGATTGCTCAGGCATTGCTTAGCCCTACAGTTCGAACTATAAATAACTTTATACTATATACCTACCTACATATATAGGTTCATACAATGTTAATAATTAACCAATATTGAGAATCAAAACTAAAAACAATTACATAAGCAGGAATCAATAAAACTCTCTTTACTGCGGAAGTCTATAATTATATCCAAAAAGCAAAAAAGTCTAAATGTGTTGCTATAATTAAAAAATAAACTCCAATCGAATGTCGCCATAGCACTATGATAATTATTCTCAATTATTTGGCAATCCTATTACGTATCAATGCAAAATTGAAAATCATTAGAATTGCTGTCGTAATCGATTGTTGAGCCAATAATTTTAAATGTAATAATGTTCTCATTACTTTATGACTAGTGGTAGGTACGGTCGCGGCTTTGGTCGAATTTAAAGTAAAAAAATAATTTTATAAAACATGTGGTACATATCTACGTGCTAATGTTAAATTATAAACAGCTTAACCGACATTGCCTGTTACCAACTCTTTTTTTTGGCAAATTAGGTACAATCAGGACGAAGTCAATATTTCGAAACATTGTGGAAAATGTGTTGCCGTGTTTAAGGATCGTTTCTTTACGTTAAAAAAAACTAAAAAAATAAAGTAAAGGTACGAGTTATATTTATCTTGGATATTCTGTATATTAACTGATTTCAGAAAGGGTTAAAGATGTATTTTTTGCAAAAACAAAATAGCTTCTCCCAACTATACCCATTTCAGAGAGTTGTTTGTTTGTCACGCTATTCTTAAAATTTATTCACCGTTAGAAAGCCACAAGTAGCATCTAGACAAAGATCTATCGATATCTCATTTCAAATCAAAACATTTTTATTTCACGTTAACCTACAAAAGTGTGGCTTGATAGTGACGCGATTAGTACTGTAATACAGATAATATCAACTTAAACCCAGATTAACTTTAATCTAATTTTATTAATAAGATGGTTTGCGTTCTGGCAGCAGTCAGCAACAATAGGTGACATTCCGTGGCACTCATACGGTCACAGTAGGTACTCTGCCGCCTAGTCACGGTGGACGTGACAAATGAACTGATGTGGTTAGTAGGAAAGTATTTGGCCTTTATTTTCCGAAGGAGCTGGCACCACCTGTGGCTCAAGTATGTAAGTAGGTATAGGGCGGTAGCTCGACCCGAGCGAGTCGGGAGTCTACGAGTGAAACATAAACTTGTATGTTTGTGTAACTACGACTGACCCATTAACACCGAAACACAGTATGTGCTGCGCATTACTCAAGTGATTAAATCTCTAGCTAATTCCTCATCTGTGTGACGTCACTGGCCGCTGTTTCGTAACCGACTTCGTCGCACGTTTGTTTTATATTTAAACAGGTTTTCCCTTTTTCCAAAATTTACTGAACTTCATCTATTATATCACATTAAAAAAAAGAATGTCTTGATTTTTTTTCTCAGAATACGAAGTTAGTACCTACCTGCTCAATTTTGTTACGGTCGTTCTTTAGATTTAGTGTGGATCGCGGATACAGACAGACAGACAAAAACCTGAAAACGCTTAAAAAGTTTTTTTGCTACCAAATTGTGATTCTTTTGTAACAATTTTTTAACAAAACATATGTATAATAACAAAATGCGTGTTATAAGTTTGACATAGGGTAAACTGCTAAATATCGGCCATGTCAACATTTTTCAACCAAAAAATCCTTTTATTTTTAATATTATTTGATTTTAATACTTATAGATTTATGTATTTTTAAGGTTCTGCATTGATTTAGTGTTCTATATTTTGAATTTGTTTATTTGATTTGTTCATTGTTTATTTTCTATTAATTTTTATTTACAAACTTGACTGGTTATCTTTATATCGGCCGAACAAACCGTAGTGTCGTCCTCTATTTTCCCAAATATCGGCATATGTTTCGTTAATAGGTCGCCAAGCAAGTAACTGCCTGAATGAAACGCTCAGCTGCTCAATTTATAAAAACGTTTATTTTTTAGACTTATAGAAAATAATGAAGAACGTGCAAACTTTGCTATTAATGTTAGTGATTATAATATTGTGCTTTTTATAATTATTAATCAAGTAAATTCACAGTCAAAGCTCTTAGCTTAATTTGGTTGCCACATACTATCTTAATGGAAGATAGTTTGTGGCAACCAAATTAAGCTAAGAGCTTTGTTTAAGTGCAGTCTTCCTATAAATTTTAAAGTCAATAAAAATGGACTTAAAGTTATAAACTTCTTTTGCATTCTTATTAAATACAATCTATTTTTATAAATTTAAAAACAAAAACAATAAAATATGATCCCCGAAACTTTTATCAAGGCGGACCTAAGACGCTAATGTTAGATTACTATCTATTAATTAACTTCGGTTTTTACAAATATTTAATCATAGGTATAAGCAGTCGCCTTTTAAATACTTTGATAAATTGCAACTACGATTACTTATAAAACCACTATGTTCTATGGGCATACGTTTAAATACTCAATGTTCAACGTCAACGTAAAGCGGTCGGAATATGGAATCGATTACAACCATTTTTCTCCCAAATTTCGATTACCCGGCCGAATTAAGGTTTTTGCCAATATGATATTCCTAACCCCGGCCGGGCAAGTATTTAACAAAATAAATACATACTAAACATTAAATTTGACACAATTAAAGCAAACTTAATATTCAAACGATATAACCACCCTTTAAAGCAATTAAAACATTTTTTTTTTGCCTAAAATCTTATTTCCGTCTGTAGCAGTTTCTCTGAATCTGAGCACGAAATACTGCCCGTATTTCGTGCTCAGATTCAGAGACTTAACTTATTCGCACACGTACTTTAACTTATTCACACACGACTACAAACAATTTGTCACTAAGAGATATAGAGATGTTCGATTGCGGCCAAAATACATAAACTTGTGCTCAATGATATAATTATTCACACAAAATAACTTTTTATAATAACTGTGGTTTAAGTTATGATGAAAAAAGTGTAAAAGGCCGGTACAAGGGTACCTAGTATATATATTATTCTGTGGCATAGCCTGGTACAAGGTTACCCTATCTATGTGTGTCTGTTTGTCCGTGGCATCGTAATTCTTCAATGGATAGACCGACTTTGATGTGGTTTTTTCGGTTGGAAACTGACGTGATCGATATTTTATTTATTTATAGGTAAGTCTAGATTTATAAAATCTAGACGTTCTGTTATTTAGAAACAGATGGCGTTAAATTATTTGTAACAGTTTTACATTTTTTTTTCAACCAAGTACAATAAAACTTATTGACATAAAATACTAATAACGTAGTAGGTATTTTATGTCTTAACTGCTCGTTATGTTTTGTCAAACATGGTTTTCTTCCTTATATTCCGTTTATGGATTTCTCACAAAGTCTTCGTCGGATAAATTTATAGTAGGTAACTACATAGTACTCTACTTAGCTATTTTAAATAATGATAACCTTAGTTCCATCTAACAAAATCTGCAGTCTCATGACTCTCGTAGTGCCTACAGCCCACTGGGTCCTGTAATTATAAACAATGGATGCACAACACTCACATAATATTCCCAAGCGTTACGAAAAACGGTACAATCGCTTTCGATAAGAACCAAGATTAGTCTCGATAATAATAACGCCTGCAATTAGGTTCCGCTACTCAGAAACAGATGGCGTTACGTAATTTCTTACGATTCTAAATAAAAGATTACGAACGGTAAATAGGGCGTTATTTTCTTACCGATAGGCGTTTTTTATATAATAAAATATGAAAATAATATTTAAAAATAAATTCCGATACCGAGAATCGAACCCGAGCCTCCTGGGTGAGAGCCAGGTATCCTAGCCACTAGACCATATCGGATATGACTGATATTTATGAAATTAAATTTCTTATTATACGTTATTATTGTTAATGCTTTTGATTAAACTTTAAATGGATCTTAAATTTATTAACTTCCAAGTTACGACTGCATGATCTGCGTATATCATCTGTCGTCAGTCGTTACATACGTCATTAGAGCCTCACGCTATGATAAAGCCCGGTGAAGTTGTAAAAACCGCGAGGTTGACAACACATTAGTCATTCAAAAAAAAACGCTATGATGACACGATACATGCAGTTAATTAGTTGAATATGATATTATTAGTGATATGACCAACCACCGCCGTACAGTGTGTTATTTGGCCGTAGTTACGATTATCCAAACTCCATTGAGTTTGTCATAAAACACTTTAGCAGTAATCAACAAAATCCATAAAGAACGAAAAAAACCTCTACATTTACTAATTAATTAATATAATCATCAAGTTATTTTAAATAAGTAAATACTACAAATTAAAAACTAAGCTATAAATTAATAGTGTCATATCAATGGAAATGATTCAATCATAGAAATGATTGTAAAAATATTTTTGGATTCAATTCAGGAATATGTTTTTAAATTGTTTATGACTGAGTGTTCCTACTGAAAAATTAGAGTTCAAAAGCGCAGGACCTCGAAGATATTGAATTTTCAAGTTTTGACTTAGGGTTATCTAACTACATAATATGTGGAAATAAGATTATTAGTATTATTATTATATTAAATACGAATAAGGACGTTAGGAGTATATTCTTAAAGATAACATATTCATGTCAAGCAAAGTAATAGATTCTACAAGAAAAAAATCAAATTAAAAAACACATTATTCAGTAATTTCGGGTTTTGCTGTGACTTCTTTAATGTTATTTATTTTATAAATGCATGTAAATCCGCATTTTTTTATTTATTTATTTACGTTTGGCGCAACAATGAGTGCTTCCAGGAAGCAAATCACAATAAAAAGGGGCACATCTACTGAGTTGTCATTAAAATTACATTAATTTCGGGTTTTCTGAGATTTCATTAATATCTCTCTAATTAGTATCTCG
>NJDD01004085.1:67733-80864 GCA_002245505.1 Calephelis nemesis
CGGCAAACGCTATACTCTTTCCTCCAAACTTGAACACAAATTCACAAAATATCACATTACACCGTCGCCGCCGGTCTCGGCGTCGAAGACCTCTTTTGCGCCCGGCGCCTAACGTCCACTCCTTCACCAAGTCCACCCAGTAACCAGAACGCAGCACCAAGACGAGGTCCAAGACCAAGACCAAGACGGTCTCTCGAGAGACAGCCCTTGTTGCTGGCGTTGTAGGTCCAATCCATTTAAATAATGATGTCTCGGGCTGTAAGCACAAAGCTCGGTGAAGTTGTAAAAACCGCGAGGCTAGCAACAAATTAGTCATTCCAAAAAAGGAAAAAAAGTCCAAACTGAGTAGTCCTATTGCTTTCCATCGCAGATTCCAAATATTGTTGTTTACATACAGTTTGATTTTATACAATAATTCTATAGATAATAAAAATCGACGAAAGTACCTAGTTGAGGGTCTGCTTTTTATTCCTTGTTTGCCTTCTGATAGCTTTTAGTCGTAAGTAGATACCGGTCGACGCTTCACCTGTAAGGGCGTGGTACCAAGTAAAAGTGTAATAATACATACACAATCAGTTTGTCAGCTCATAAACATTCTTTGTATAACTTTCACTCTGACCTACAAATACATGTAGGTACTGAACAACTGAATGGTCCTTACCATACGGCGCCGAGAGTGATTGACTTTGGACAGTAAATAAATTTATAATTAAATACTGTTAATAAATCACATTAAAAAATCTGAAAATGCACGCAAAGATGGAATAGTCAAGCAAGTAATTTTGCCGAATCCGATAAAAAATCTGCTTATGAACAATGTATTCATGCAAGCATTCTGTGCACTTAGACTAAGTATATACCAGAATAAGGGTAGGTAATGTAATATACATTACTCTAACTCAGCTCTGTTTAAGAAATAAATACCTACAGCCAAACAACACAGTATAGGTATGCTAAAATTAAAAGGAAAAATATCCAAACATGTTTTTCACTTTCGCATTTATTAGGACTTGCCCATTGGTCTAAATTTGACTATAATAATTTTTAATTTCCTTTTTTTATGATAATAGAAGGCAAACTAGCAGATGGATTTCCTTATGATAAGAAATTCACGCCGTCTAGAGACACCAAAGGTGGTAATCATGCGTTGCCAACCTGAGGCCGGGATGTTAGGCCTCGAGCAAAAGTAAGTTTACCAGCTACCTTACCCTCCGAACCGCAACACGTCAACTACAAGCATTGGACGTTATGGTGGCAGGAATAGGTAAGGCGATGGTATTAATCAGGGCGAGTCGCTGTGTTGTCTACCACCTAGTTGAATGTCACGGTGTTAGTGACGGTAAGCTTGTGCTTGCCTTTTACGAGCTGCCTGGCAGGAAGGCAGATGGTCTATTCTGCAAATGAGCCCGGACCAACACGGGGAAAAAGAACGCCATCTTCATACATTAAATCCACTACTTTTTGCGCTATCTGTGATCCTTTCCTGTTATCATAATATATTTGTTTGTGTGTGTCAAATGCATTGTAGTAGTGTAATGTTTTATTTATTGATTTAATGTACCTTATAAGCATTATTATTGAAAAATATTAGCGTTCTGCACTTCTCCTACACATAACCTATAAGTGTGCCAAATTCCATACTCCTCCGTCAGCGCAATTTTCTTAAAAATGGGTCTAAAGTTTTTGCTTCGCATATTTATATTATAAAAAAAATGCACAAAAATATTCGTAAGTAATCGTCCCGTGCACTATTAATCTTTATGTAAATTTAAGTATTACGTCCAAAATTATGTTAGAATTATAATATATCGAATTATATAATTGATAGATAAAGACGATAACTACGTAAGAGCGTTGTCCCGAAGTGAAAGTGAAGTGGAGAGTGACCACCAAGTGTGACGAGAATTGACCTTCATTGCCGTCACGATACGATTACTTCAAATTTAAACCGTAACACTGGAATGTAGGTTACTATTTTAATTGGACATTATTTTGGGTTGTTGGCTCAGGTTATATTTAGGTGTTTCAGGAAATATAAAGACAAATATGTAGACATTTTTGGTGACCCCAAGAAAGACACAGCACTTTTTTTTCTTTTTTTATAATATTCGAAGGCAAACAAGCAGACGGATTTCCTTATGGTAAAAGAATCAGGCCGCCTAGAGACACCAAAGGTGTTACTGGTGCGTTGCCAACTTGAAGCCGGGATGTAAGGCCCCGAGCAAAGAGAAGTTTATCGGCTACATTACCTTCCGAACTGAAATACGTAATGACGTTATGGCGGCAGGAATAGGTAAGGCGGTGGTACCAATCCGGGTGAGTCGCTGCGAAACTCTACTACCTAGTCAGATGTCGCGGTGATAGTGACGCTAAGCCTATGCTCGCCTTTTACGAGCTGCCTGACAGGAAAACAGATGGTCTATTCTGCAAAGAAGCCCGGACCAACACGAGGAAAAACCTACAGACAAAGTGGTAATGGCAAGTTGACAAAATATATATGACAAATTTTTTGTTCAAATAATGTTATGTCTAACCGGGTGGGTTACACACTTGAACAGACAGTGGCGTGGGATATATTGGATAATAATCTGTACGTACCCACAGAATAAAGAGCTGTTTCTTTGATCTGAGGACTGAGGACAGAACTCTACCAGCAAGATAGAGATCACAATATTAGCAATACACCTAGCCTTATGTTTTGTGAGCTTTTTATTACATAAGTATTATTCTCAAGTGTTTATTATTACTAGTGGTCGCCCATTAGTCGAAATTCGACCATAATGAATTTTAATATCTTGTTGATAAGAACGCCATCTTCATTTCTCAAGACCAACTACTTTGTTTCCAAACTGTATGATTATAGTTTGTGCACCATCTGTGATCTTTTATCGTTGTCATCAATATATTTGTTTGTGTGTGAAATGCATGGTTGTACGTGTAATGTTTTATTTTTTGAATTAATGCACTTTATAAATATTACCTTTAAAAATATAAGCGTTCTGCACTTCTCCTACACATGAACTATAAGTGTAGTAAATTTCATGCTCCTCCTTCATCGCAATTATCGTAAAAAGGGGTCCAAAGTTTTTGCTTCACGTATTAATATATAGATTTTTTTCATGACACGCCTCCTTGAGTGCTTGCCGCCTTTTACATTGTGGAACTTAGTGTCTTCAGCTATTGGGTGCCTTGGTAGTACTTGTACCTCTGCCTAACTCTTCGGAGATATAGGCGTGAAGATACTTACTTACTTACGCATTCTTGAGCATTGTGCTCGTCTATGTGTCTAGTTTACTTTGGTCTTACAATACAAATCGCTTTTCTTAAATCAAATACGTCTGATAGAAAGTGAACAATATGAGTCATTATCTTAGTTTTTGTTCCACGGTGTTATTACGTTGGGAAAATTGTTTTGATTGTGGTCTGTTGCGATCAATAATAGGTTGTCGGTAAATTGTCGGTCGGTGTAACTTCCGCGACTGTTGGCTTGGTTTAGTGGGTAAGAACCTCGCAACAAACAAAATAAATAAATACATATCTCAGGACAAGTTACACAAATAGAATCTAACACCAAAGTAGGCAAATTATATGCTTGTGTTATGGGTGTTAGTCAACGATACTAATACATAGATTTTTTTTATGATATTGGAAGGCAAACAAGCAGACGGATTTCCTAATGGTAAGAAATTCACGCCGCCTAGAGATACCAAAGGTGGTAATGGTGCGTTGCCAACCTGGGGCCGGGATGTTAGGCCTCGAGCAGAAGTAAACAGATACTAGAATAAATTTAATAAACACCCAGACCTGGAAATGCAGACATCTAAATGTTCATCACACAAATGCCTGCCCCTGTCGGGAATCGAACCCGAACCTCGCGGTTGGTTGGTGTAGTTAGGCGTGTACGCTAGCCACTCGACCAACGAGGCGGTACAGCAAGTAGTGTGTAAAGCATATAGGTACTTTATTAATACCTAGAGTGCGGAAATGCTCACGGATCAATAAAAGTGAATAGTATCGCTACCCTTCCTGCAGCCATTACATCATTGCTCGCCGTTGTCACACTCTGGTTTGTAAAATAGGGTAGCCGGTAAACATAAGGAAGGACTAAGATCCAAGCCTCAGTTCAGAGCCTGTACTGTAGCAAACCAACTTGTGTACAAAAGTACCATTTTGAACATTTATAGAATAATTAAATGTAACAGAATAAGGTATTTTTATATGGGTATCTGAAATAGGACAATTAAATAAAATTTGGTATTACATTCAGATGATTACTCTAGAAGACTTTTCTTGATAGACTTCACATAATACTATGAAAGGTCAATTCATCCAAGGGCGAATCCTACCTATCGAAAGACAAAATTCACCTGAACTAACCAAATTCAGTAAAAAACACAAGCTCTTTATTTTCTCATATTGTTAAAAGGTTTTAATAATTTATGAAACATAGGAAAAGTATCAACACCTGACCTGTCACAAAAGTTAGAAAATTCGAAGCTTTGTTAGCTGTTGAACATCACTACATAGTTTAAAACAAAATCGCTTTCCGCTATATGTCCATGTGAATGCTCAGGTCTTTAAAATTACGCAATATATTTTAATGCGTTTTTCTCTAATAGACAGAGTGATACAAAAGGAAGGCTTATAAGTAATAACATAGAAGTTTGTTCACCTGTACGAATCTGGGACGTTCTGTTAGTTTTTTTTAATTAAATCAAAATATTTTATTTCACCTTTACCTACAAGAGGCATAGGTATACCTATTTGTGACGCGTCTATATAGTACTAAAAAGTACCACCGGATCGGAACGCGGCTTCACACTGAGAATATTGTCTTTTGATTTATTTACCTAGGTACCTGTTAGGAGATAAACTTTACCTGAGTACATAGGTCCGTGGAAAACAAAGACAGTCTAATCTCTGATGAAAGATAATGATCATAAATAATGAATCCCTGGACAAGTCACTCAAGATGTTAATTGCCTTCTAGGCTTAAGAGTAAATTTAAATGGTAACACCATGGTACATATGTCAATAAGTTAAAGTCCTCGACAAGGTAGGCAGAGGATCAAACAGGCAGGTTTATTTTAAATAAAATAGATATCAAAATAACTTAACTATAATTGTAATTTCCTTTTGTTACAGATTAATTGACAAAACAGAAGATACAAGGACAATAAAATCTACTAAACAGAAATGACGTTTCACATCTAAAACCTAATCAGAGCAGCCAAACTGTGTATGGAAAGGACTGTGAACTTTAAGTTCCTTTTGTTCGAAGTTTAAAATGTGTTGACAGTGAAAATCAAGATGGCGTACATTTTGACATTAGTGTGTGTGCTCAGTGTTGTAGTGTGTGTGAACTGTCATGTGGCTTTGACCTATCCGCCAGCTAGGAAATATGATCTGGATTTCCTGGACAACTCAAGAACGAAAGGGCCCTGTGGGATGCCAAAAGGTAATTTTTAAATGACATTACCTAGTTTACTAAAAAAACAACAAATTTTGGAGATTCCCTGTTTCCCCTTAGAACTGAAACTCAATTTTTTTTATTAAACCTATACGCGTGGTGTAGTCTATGGATAGTTCTTGAAAAGTTATATTAATTTTTGTAATATATATTTTTTTATAAACTGAATAGTTTTCGCAAGACGCACTTTCAAAAGTGGTAAAATGTGTCCCTCGCCCAGTAAAGTCTAAAATAAAAGAATGATAAAACTAAAAAAATATGTGTTATACTTAAATTACCATATAACCTTCCACCGGCAGTTGGTTTGAAGGATAATGGAGGATTTTAAGGCGTCATAAATCGTAAACCGCAACCAATGTATATGAACTCCAAGAACTTTTATATTATGTTACTTGCTGCTACTGAACCTTTCATGGATATATCCTACTCGCACTTGGTCGCTTTTTAATTTTTTATTTTAATACAAGAAGAGGGTTAGGTAGGTTGGTGTACTTAAGACGCATAATACTTAATATAAGTACTCGTGTACAGCTTTTGACCCTTTTAAGCTTTGTGAGCTAAGTAGATATGTCATATAAATGTCAGGTGACTACAGTTGCACTATCTCGGTCCTCAGCAGTTTCACCAAGTTGTATTTCGCATCTGAAAGCTATAACGAGCTATGTTGTAGGTATACATAGTACCAACCGACTAAATACCTCAACCTTTCTTAACAGTCGGTCTATCAATGTTTCTTCTTCGAATGCCAAAGTATGTATGTTACATTTCCACATATTAATGGCTGATTCGAATTAGTGAATTTTAGTACAGTCATCTTTTCTCGATTTTGGAGAATAATGTCATTACTGTGTTTGATCCTACCTGAAACGGTAAACTTACTCGAGCGAAAAAATAACCCAGCCACAGGTTGGAAACTCAGCACTATGTAATCTCTGGTGTATTTTGTTATTGAAAATTGTAACCTAATTTTAGAAGTACAAACTTATATTTTTTTTATTGGACGTGAACTAACTCTAACTTACAGCTATTTTTTTAATTTCTTAATGTTCTGCTAAACTTACATTTTTTGAAATAAAAACCTTCCCCCGACAATAAATAAAATAACAACTGCTGACAAGTATTGAAATTGTGCACGCGGGTTCGTGCGATAACCATGCAATCAAAAATACTACTTACTTATACTTATATAATTTACCTATATATTTGTTATTTATTTTTATAATCTTATTTCATTATCGCTTCTGTGATCTAGCGGTTCTGTTACAAGACTTGACTGCATGAGGTCCCGGGTTCGATTTCCTTTTCGGGCAACAAAAAGAAAATTGGATTTTCCCAATTTTTTAATAAAAAAAGCTCGGGATTGGATATGTGCCCGGTTGGCGATAGGCTTGCCACCTATCACAATGTGGGACTTAGTGTCTTCGGCTAGTCGTGGGTGCTCTTGTTGTGCCTCTGCCTACCCCTTCGGGGGCATGGGCGTGAAGATACTTTTTTACTTACTTAGTTTCAAAGATTAACATATTCAATCATACGAACACTTGTTCAGCTTTGATGTTCTTGAATACAGATAGAGATTACGTTTTCACTAAATTACAAAACACTGGAGAATCGTGCGGTTCAGTAATATTAGACTCAGACCTTACCCTAGGTCTGAGCCGAGGTCATTGACGCGGCTGAGTCATCATCACCTCAGTCACGAACTCAGACCAGTAGGGTTACTCTTGCATGTCGATTTCACACAATTTAGAAATTGGAATCGGATATTTAATTTTAGGCACTCATGAAAACAAACTTAGCGAACTTTAGTCAATAATAATAAATAAATATCCGTGGACAACTCACACATGTTGAATCTAACCCCAAAGTAAGCAAATTATGTTCTTGTGTTATGGGTGTTAGTCAACGTTACTACTCGTAATTCATAGAAATACTTAATTAGATACAAAAATAAATTTTATTGTGTAAATTATAACAAACAGAATTTTTTTATATCGGATTCGTAGATTTTTTTTTAATTAAATGTAAATAATTCGTTAGTACTTATTGTGATCTAGAGTACAAAATGACACAAATCAATTCCAATTTCCAATTTACATGACATCGAGATTCATGGGTAACCGTACTGCTCAACAGTCATTAACTAACCGAATTTTTAAAAAGATAGTTAAGTTTAATAATACAGATATGCGGCCCGTATGGATGTTTATATACACACACATATATATACATACAAACATACACATCTTCACGCCAAGTCCTTTGCAGGGTAGGCAGAGAGTATAGAGTGCCAGACCTCACGATCCTGACAAACCTGTCTGGCTTCCTTCACATTCATTACCCTTTTCATACAAACACGCCGGTTTCGGAGACTCAGTATGTTTTTAAGTTTGCAATTAGGTATCTCGAAAAGTACTTACGTAATTTTAGCGAAGTTTTCTTGGATTGCAAATTTCTTAAAACTTTAAAAGTGTGGCATGTAAGTATCTGATGAAGTTCTTAGGAGATAAACCCAAACAAGTACCCAGCAATCTAGCCGCGGTTATTGCGGTCATCAAGCATTAGTTTGATCCTTTGAAATGAAACAATACATGAACGACAAGGGTGAAAGTCAGGATCGGAATCTGACAGATGAAAGAATATTGATCAAATTGAAGAAAATCTACAAGATGTATGGACGAGAATAACGTTTTCCGCAAATACACGTTATATCTTCACACATAGTTTTTTATGCAGGATAGGCAGAGAATATCGAGGGGGAATCGTCACGATTACTTCAAAATTGCCTATCTTCCTCCCCATTCCTATATACACACACCTATATAGGTACACCTATATCCTAAAACGATCTACATTCACAAGTACGTCTGGTTTGTCAATCTTTCATCTGCCATTCTATCTACCATAACGTCCATATACACGTGTTTGTCTTTACACCAAGTCTTTTGCGGGAAAGACAGAGAGTGTAGAGTGTCATCATGCTTCTTCCACGTTCATTATTCTCGTCATACAAACACGTAAGTGTTAAAGACTCTTGACACCACCACCAGAGCAATTCGTGAAATGTCAAACTAGGTCTCTCAGGGTACCTACTTGCATCCACATTCACGTTGTATATTTGATTTGTTATCTCAATGTTATTAGTACAGATATGCGTATACATCAGATGTTCATTTACACATACAATTTTGTCACAATGTTAACCATATCTGGCATTCAAAACTACTATATTTTCGCCCAAATCTAAATATATACCTATGTACGTATAATTTACCATTCATTTATATAATTATAACCCTGTGTTGGTCCGGGCTACTTTACAGAGTAAAGCACCTGCCTTCCAGCTACGCAGCTCGTAAAAGGTGAGCATAGGCTTGGGTACCGTCACTAACACCGAGACATCTGACTAGGTGGTAGAGTTTCGCAGCGATTCACCTGGACTGGTACCACCGCTTTACCTATTCCTGCCGCCTTAACGTCATGGCGTGTTCCGGTTTGGATAGTAAGGTAGCCGGTAAATTTACTTTCGCTCGAGGCCTACCATCCCGGCCTCAGGTTGGCAACGCACCATTACCATCTTTGGCGTCTCTAGGCGGCGTGAATTTCTTACTATCAGGAAATCCGTCTGCTTGTTTGCCTTCCGATATCATTAAAAAAACAGCAGGAACTTTAAATTTCTTAAAGTATTCGTTTTAAACTTTAAAACTTTAAAACGAATACTTTAAGAGACCAAGTATTCGTTTTATTTCCCAAAATGTCAATTAAAATTAAGCATTGGTAAAGAATAATTAATGTAATTATTGCTTCTAATGTCAAAACAATTAAATTGTAACAAATAACACAAGTAATAATAATCATTAAAGTAAACGTTATGTCATATAATTGCTGTAATTATTTTCTATTTATCATAGAATGGTAGAACCAATAACACAACAATAATAAAAGAACACGTGTCAGATTCGCAAAACATATTTTGTAAAATTCTAATAAAATGCAAATATTTCACCAAAATATTTTAAATTAATTTATAATATAACAGCAACATTTAGTTAGATACTGATTAGAATTCGACGACCCCAAGTTTGCCTACTTGGAGGCTAATTGTGGTAAAATGAGTAAAAAGGCAATTTATTATAAACTTTTATTGACAGTGCATATCAGTTTCTTTTATAAACTTCTGATTTGAATCAAGGGAAGGCTAATTTATCGTTATACCCTATTCTCCTTATTAAATATTGTAGATTAGTATTTCTAACTTTAATCCAATGTTGAACCTGACATTACAGAAATTCACTATTAATAAAGATGGAGTAGATATGAAGTAAACTACTTCGAAGCTGATATCTGACTTAAACAATATAATCCCTGTCCCTACATGGTTTAGTGACAGTGTAAGGATCGATTACCTTGACATTTAGTCCACATTTCCGAATATAAGTTATTGTATTCCATCAAAAATTGATGTTAATTTTGAACAGCTACAAAATTAATGTTAAGTTTGAACAGCTACAAAATTAAAGAAGTAAATTAATACAACCTAAAACAAAACCTATTAACATACTGCCTTTTCCATATTAATCTTTTGTTATATCAGGAGATTTACTTCCGTATACAAGAAAAATAACTTTATAAACTTAAAATATGTATTGATTATTTTTATTTTGTTAAATGCATTTTTTATACCATGCGTTTTTTCTTTGTCAGACAGATTTATTTATGAAGCCATTTTGTTTAACTGCTTAAAACAGCCAAAAAAGATTTGTCTGGTTCCTGTGAGTTGAATAGACAATCCATCCGCTACTCTGCTAGGCAGCTCGTAAGAATCGAGCAGAGTCTTAATGGTTCATTGCCAACTACACCACTAGTGAAAGAGTGATGTGCAGCAACTCTACCTAGTATGGATTTCCCGCCCTCGCTATTCCTGCCGCTGTAACGTCAATGTTCAACATTTTCACATTCCGGTGCGGAAGGTAGCCGTTAGACTTACATATTAGGCTTTACACGACGGCCACAGGACAGCGACGCACCTCAGCCTCTGTAGTGTTCACGGTTCTCTTTTACCATCAGGAGAGCGAGTCACATAAGAAATCAAAAACAGGGTTACCTACCTATTAACTACATACAGTAGAGGCTTTACATAATATCAGGTCGGATTGGCATCGTATCATTTGGTGTCAAGAAAGCTGATGAGTGCTCTTTGCTAGTGCGAAAATCCATTTTCTCTTAGCTGAGCCGACATACGTCCTGTCTACTTTTTTTTTTCATATGATCTTTGTCCTTTTTGTAACTAATACAAAAAAAGTTATAACAAAATCCGTTCAGGTGTGATACAGTGACCACGCGAAATAGGAATTCATTTCATATAAAACAGAAATATCTAAGTATTTCAAAATAATGTCCAAGCTTAGTTTTAAATATTTCGTCACTTGATTTCAGGCAGTCGTGGCCGAGTGGTTAAGGCGTCTGACTCGAAATCAGATTCCCTCTGGGAGCGTAGGTTCGAATCCTACCGGCTGCGGATATTTTGTAGCAGCGCTCTTTTGGAAATTTTTCAGCAAGAATTTTGCAATGTTTGTCAAAATATTTCCATTTGTATCCAATCAAAATACTTATATTATGATTGTTTCTTAAATCTGATTTGAATAACTCTCTTTCCCGAGTTGGTTAAAGCTATAACAGCGAAGAAGTTGGTGGCTTCATATAATAACTACCTACGACCCTCCGACTAACCCACAACGCACAAAACTAGGATTTCAAATATCAGTTGATTATCAATCGTGAAAGTACCGTTCTGGCAGAGATCTAGCAATAGCATCATCTCCATTTTTCCTTAGTAGATACCACCGCCTTATCTATTCCTGCCGACATAACGTCAGTGCTGCCGTTGACGTGTTTCGGTTAGGAGGGTAGGGTAGCCAAAAGGATGGACCATGACCATTTGGCTGGGGTTCATTGGAATATTTTATTTTTAAGATTATTCTGTGCTATGGATATACCTACTGCAAAGATTTTAAAATATACTACCATAACTTTTAAGCTATGATAAATCACCAACGTTCCATTTCTTTCACCAGGTCCATGTCGTCTAATCTTCGTCTTCAGAAAATATGATAGGATCTAGTTAAGACAAATCTTAATCTCGGCATAACCTGCCGAGAACCTGCTGGTTACATCTCCTAGTTTCGAACTCTGTCACCAGACCAGCTCAGTCGTGCCATCATTCGTGAGTTGTAAGGTGCACATTTGTTTAAAACTGAAATAAATACCCAAAATGCAACTAATATCCATTACGATGCTTTCATCTGAGCTGATTTCCTTCAACACCTGAACTGATCTCCATAAATGATAGATGAGAGGCGTTTAATCTGCAAAAATTACGAAATAGAATACTGCAACTTTTAAACTTTTATCCTTTTGCCACCTACCAGTTCAATCATCAGGTCCTCATCATAAAGCACTTGTCATCAGAAAATACGATTAGATCTAGTTAAGGTGAATGGTTTTTTTTTAAATGGCTAATATGTTGCTAACCGCGAGGTTATTACAACTTCACCTTTTTTTTTTTTTGAATGACTATTGCGTTGCCAACCTCGCGGTTTTTACAATTTCACCGGGCTTTATGCAACTTATTGTATTGTATTAACTTATAATATATATTTATGAATCGAATGAGTTCAAGGCTTTGAAGGGGGATATTGAAATTGTAAAATTTTAAAATTATTAAATAATCCTAAAAATAACACGAGGTAGGTACATCCGACTATAATAATGAGTATCCTGATCAATTTTTTGACTTTCTACAACTTTCAAAGGCTTCATTGTCACTGACGTAAATAACCGTACTTCGATTGTTAGGCAAGTTTTTATTGGTTAGTAAAAGTTTTACAGCCTTACTAAAATTGTACAATACTGAATACAAGACGTATATATGTATATACAAGCTGATATAAACATATGAAAAATGCTACTTAGAAAAAATGTCACAATGAATGTATACATGTTTATCGGCAGAGATAGTGAGCTTTGTGTAAATCTTAAATGTACATATATCCTTTACGGCTCGGCTTCGCTCGGGTATAAAATATACAAATAAACATCCCTCTTTGATCACTTTATCTATTAAAAAAACCGCATCAAAATTCGTTGCGTAATTTGAAAGATTTAAGCATACAGAGGGACATAGGGACAGAGAACGCGACTTTGTTCTATAATACTATGTAGGCATTCAGCAGGAGAGTAGCCGAATCTCTTAAAAATAATAAATTATTTTGGACGAAATCGAAATAAGATGACCTCCTCGTTGGTAGAGGGGTTAGCGTATACGCATACCTCTAAAAGCCAACCGTAAGGCTCGAGTTCGATTCCCTGCAGGAGCAGATATTTGTGTGACGGACATCGTTGCCTGTATTTCCGGGATTGGGTTTGGGTTCCTATATCACATGCAAATAATTTGCTTATTTTGCGGTTACTTCAATTTGTGTAAGGAATATTTATTTATTCATAAGGATTAATATCTGGTGGAAGACAATTTTAACCGACTCCAAAAACGAGCTCCGATAAGAATTCGACTGCATGTTTTTTTATAAGTTTGTGATATAAATAAATACAGTTACTAATAAATATTAGTCTCTTGTCTTAATAGTGTAACAATTAACATGAAGGTA
>NJDD01004086.1:2897-17384 GCA_002245505.1 Calephelis nemesis
GCCCCGACCTCGCACCCTGCGATTTTTATTTATTCCCGAAAATAAAAGAAAAACTTCGAGGAAAACATTTTATGGACGCCGAAGAAGCAGTGGCTGCGTTTTAAAACGGCGTCGAAGAGACCCCTAAGGCCGAGTGGGCAAGGTGCTTTTCTCAATGGTTCCATCGAATGCAGCGATGTATTGATGTAAATGGAAGCTATTTTAAAAAGTTATAATAAAACTAATAACTTGCTAGAATGCTTAGTTTTTGATTTTCTAAGAACTTTCAGTTTGACCCTCGTATTAGTTATAGTTAACAGCTGGGTGCATTAAGTATTTTTTTTTACTGGCAAAAGACGACGAATAAGCACGCGGCTCGCCTGGTGGCAAGAGATAACCGCAGGCCGCAGCCTATATACACCATAGAAGTTGTAGGTGCGTCGCTGTCCTGTACCTTAGGCTTATTGTAAATCTACCGGTGGCAGGAATACGCAAGGCGGTGGAGCTTATCCCAGGAAGTTACTGCACAGTACTTGACTACCAGTGGTCTTGTTAATGACTCGTTTTGCCTTTGCTTGTCTCGTACGAGTTGCCAGGTAAGACGGCAGATGGTCTATTCTAAGCAAAAGACCCGGAATAATACGGGGATATGAGTACGGGGTAGTAAGTAGATGATACAGACTTGCGACAATTTGAATAAGTACAGAACAGAAAGAATCTTAATAATGATTTTCACGCGGGTAGAGTTGGGGGCATAGGCTAGTCTATTGTATCACTATTTCGGGCATATTATTTTAGTTGCCTTTTCAGAAAGACCTTATTTTGAAATCTGTGTACCTACCAATTTTGAGATACCATTAATTCATAATGATATATCTTATAAAAGCGAAGGTTTATCTGTCTCTTACGCTTTCACGGTTAAACCGCTAGTCTGATTTCAATGAATACTGAAATACATAGGAACAGCTAAAGACCTGAGTTCAAACAGGCTACTTTTTTAACTTTTTTTGTGCTGTTCAAAGTACGCCGTTGACAAAGTCGCGGGTAAACAGCTAGTATAAAATATTATATTTCCAAGTTATATGAAGATCTTGTCTTTGTTTATTTAGTGCCGTACAGAAAATGTTATCGGGCCCTGAAAACTAGATCACTGATAGTGAATGGGTGTGTCACTTTTTATTTTAGTTCAAATGTGAAGTAGTTCGAGAAGTAGACATTTAATCGTGTATGACCAAAACAAATTTCCTTGTACTATCTTTTTGGCGATCTGTCTCATTTTTATTGACTTTGTTTCTTATAAATTCTACACTATTTTTATATAAATGTTGTATAGTAGAACTGTTTAAATTATTTATTCGTCAAACTTTGGAAATCCGAATGTCTTTTAAAAGATATCAAGTTGTTATTACATAATTAATCATTTCGCTTAAATTTATATTAGGTCAGCCAATTTTAAACTAAAAGTATAAAATGTAAAAAGAGTAAAAATTGTAAAGCCGAAGCGCATAATTTAAATAGTAGTACTGTACCTTAACCGTCTCGTTGGTTAAGTGGCTAGCGTACACGCCTAACTACGCCGACCAACCGCGAAGCTCGAGTTCGAATCCCGAAGGGGGCAGGCATTTGTGCGATGAACATTTAGATGTCTGGATTTCCGGGTCTGGGTGTTTATTAAATTTATTCTGATAAGTATTTCTATGTATTAGTATCGTTGACTAATCCCCATAACAGAAGCATATAACTTGCTTACTTTAGAGTTAGATTCAATTTGTGTAACTTGTTCAGAGATATTTATTTATATAATATACCTATCCTTTTTAAAAAAAACATTGCATGTCCCCTTGGAGAAGTTTGAGGTTTGTGAAAAATTCAAAATTCATATTCAGGGTTGCAAATAGCTAATGTAATGTGTATTTTATAAATATCTGGTTAAAGATTAGCTTGAAGAGTTTCTGCCTTCTTACAAAAAAACATTTAGACATCTGTTTAACAGAACGCTGTTTAGAATTCATATACAAATTAATATAAATTAATTTAAATATAAAATAATAATCTTTGGACCCAGTTCTTTGGCTACAAGTTTACCTCTACTGGCAGTCCTACCGTCCAGCATGGAACGGGGAAAGTGGTGGTACTAATCCGGACGAGGCGATACACAGCATCCTATTACGCAATTATGAGTCATTGCAGTAGTGGAATTATGCAGTTACCTAAACTACCTGCTATATTACCCCCAACCAGTGATGGAGTGATTAATTACCGACGTCATCTTGTATTTAAACGATAGAAAACGACAGGTGTTGTAAGTTTACCGTGTCTCTGTTTGTGTATGTGTCTGTCTCTAGCATCGTAACTTTAGATCGGATGGACCGATTTCGATGTGGGATTTTTGTTTGAATGCTGACGTGATCGAGATGGTTCTTAGCTACATCTTTTTCTATACATCTATGTTTATAAAAATCAATAGCTGTTCCTTAGTCTTGCTAAAACTCGAGAACGGCTTAACCGATTTCACTAACATTGGTCCAAAATGGAAAGTGGAAGTCCAGGGAAGGTTTAAAAGATAAGAAAAACGGAAAAACTGCTAAAAATAGGAAAAACAACATTTTAAGTTTTCCCGTCCAAACAGAACTGGTGGAACGGAGTTTGCGGGGAACGCTAGTTACATAAAACATATTATTATTATTATTTTTTTTATGTTATAGGAAGGCAAACAAGCAGACGGATTTCCTGATGGTAAGAAATTCACGCCACCTAGAGACACCAAAGATGGTAAAGGTGCGTTGCCAACCTGAGGTCAGGATGTTAGGCCTCGAGCAAAAGTAAGTTTACCGGCTACCTTACCCTCCGGACCGGAACACGTCATGACGTTATGGCGGCAGGAATAGGTAAGGCGGTGGTACCAATCCGGGCGAGTCGCTGCGAAACTCTACCACCTAGTTAGATGTCACGGTGTTAGTGATGATAAGCCTATGCTCGCCTTTTACGAGTTGCCTGGCCAGAAAGGCAGATGGTCCATTCTGCAAAGGAGCCCGGACCAACACGGGGAAAAGAAATTTATGTTATGTTGTAGGTTCATTAATTTTTTTACCTTTAGGATTATTAGACATCTGAAAATGTTTTTTATCACTGAATTGACTGTGATAATTTACTGTCGTTTATGTAGTAAAGGTTATGACAGATGATTACAGAAAGCCGCACTCATTATACAACGGGCGTATCATAATATTTATTGTAATACAAAATAATTATATTAGGTATAGGTACTAGCTGTCTAACCACGAATTATTTCGGATAGCAGCTTCGGTTAACTTCAACTTGATTTTCAAACAAACTTTCATCCCCCAATTATACATTTGGGGTCGGTTTTTGGCAAAAAACACTTAATATAATCTCGGGTCTTTAACTACATATATGCATATCAAATTTCATCAAAATCGGTCCAGCGGTGTAGCCGTGGAAGCGTAACAGACAAAGAGAATTTCGCATTATACTTATATGGATTGCTTTTAAGAAAGTCGTGGTTATAAAATCTATTTATGGTGCAAAACAGAACATTCCGATCGCGTCATGTGATCCAGACTTGGTAGCAATGGGACCACCATTCGAATAAACAAGAAATATTTAAAATCGATACAGAATCATCGGAGAAATCGGTTAATACATAAAAATTATAGGAGTCGAATTTATATCTTCTTCTTCTTTCGAAGTCAGTTAAAAATTGGTAGATATCACTTTATTTCTTCGGCGACGAAGCATAGCCCCAGGCCCCGTCATATAATTTATTGTTGGGCCATTAAAGAACTCCAGTATCAGTATAATTATCTTTTGACTATTAATATTTACATTAAATTTCTACTCGACAAAAATTTAAGGCAAAATACACACATTTTTTCTTTAAGAGTAGAGGTACTCAAGCGCCGGATGGTTTGTCAAATAACCAAGGTTCGGAATCGATACCAAAGCGATTAGCGGTTCTTGCCATTTAGACCAGGAAACCGCTTCTAAAGTTGGTACCCCTTCTCATTATACGGATACCGTCCCCATACTTCAAGTACCTATACTATTGCCGATTGCTACATGTACCTAATTGAAGCACCCGTTAAATACGAGTGTGGCGTTGCCAATTTTCTTTATATGTATTTGCATCAATAAAATCGGTTAAGTATAAACGGAGATAATATCTTGACTGAAGACAAAATAGAAATTCTGGTACTGGTGATATTGAACCCGTTCTGGTATAAAGTAAAATTCTTGGTCACATAGTACTGAGTCTGGTACTGGTACTAACAAACAGTACAGGTAAGATTTTTGGTACCGGTATCGCTCCATGGTTTATACTGCCTGATCCCCAAAATATTTCAAGCCGTGCACATAACGTGCCCCGTGTTGGTCCGGGTCATAGCGTCATACCGGCTGTTATAAGTTTTTTTAAAGCTAATATGTTAAATACCTACGGTTCTTAGCTACAATACGTCAAGGTTATGTCGGGCGGTTTAGTATTATATTCAAAAATATTGAATGTAAATACTTTTGGAAATTAAATTTAAGTTTTAGTTATTAAGCTGAATGACGTTGAGTCCTTTTCAATGAATTTGCTACGGGCCTCCGCCATGGTTACGCTACTGTCTAGCCCCTACTGTCTAGAGCAGAGTTTCCCAAACTTATTTCATGTAACACCCACTTTGAAAATCTGTTATTTTATAGCAGATATCTCGTTTTTTCTTGTCAATAACCTCGATAAATTTGTTTCGCTTGGAGTTAAAAAAAATCATTTTTTTCAAGTTATATACTGCCCTCTCTAGGTTTCCAGTGCCCACAAGGGGGCGTTATCGCCCACTTTAGGAAAGGCTGGTCTAGAGCTAGACCGTAGGTTTAATCCAAATTTAATAATAATCGGAAGATGGAAACAAAGTTTCCTCCTAGCTTACCTTTGTTGGAAGGCGTGTTTACAAACGTCTAGAACGTCTTTAAAAAATAATAAGTCCATGTTTCGTTTTCCGTGATACATAATGTTATAAACAACATTGATGAAGTGAGCGTGGGATCCACAGATTGGATTTAAATTATAATTGTTGCGCAGTTAATTGTAAATTAGTATAACTAAGCAAAGTTCTACTATTTAAATTATGCGCTTCGACTTTACACTTTGTACTTTTTACACTTTATATTTTTATTTTTAAATTGGCTGACCTAATCTAAATTTAAGCGAAATGATCTTATGTGTAATAAAAACTCTATATAGATATCTTTAAAATACATTCGGATTTCCGAAGCTTGACGAATACGTTGTAGATATTACAGACAATATAATAATTGAAATAAGTCACAGGGGCACATTCGATAATAAACCATTTTTATTCAACTCAAAAAAAGAAGGAGGAGGTTCTCGATTTGACTGTATTTCTTTTTTTATGTATTGCGTTTACTAGGCCAATAACAAACCGATTTTGAGGTTTCTTTTTTGGAAAGGTTATGATATAGGATAGGATATGTTATTTCGTTTCTTACTGGAAACCGGAAAAACTGCTTCGCCAATACTATTACGTTCCTACTAATAAGACTTCCTAAAGAAGAAGAACTTCATTTTGGCTTACAAAAAATGAAGTTACACACCAGAACAACGGGCGCGTAAGTTTTATTAGTAAAGGTGTTAGCGTATTCTATATTAAAAAAAGTCAGGATTTGCCAATGCCATTATTGGTCAAATTTTTTTTTAGAATTGGATCGAAAACTTGAATCAAATGATTTTAATCTTAAAAAAGCCATGGTTACGTATCCCAGGAAACTGTCTTCTACAAAACACGGAATACCTCTCTACGTTTTTTGTCTGTACTACTTTATTTCTAAGCAGTTTATTTAAATGGAAAAAAGAAACAATCTGCTTCCAACAAAAGGGCGCTGACAATTTGCCTATTGGAGCGTAATTTGAAATTGGAATTGAAAAACGCATCCTTCCTGCTTCCGCGTTGTCTGGATTTGTTTTTCCCGCGCTTTTCAGCTATAAAACTGTTTGTTGTAAGTATCTATAGCAGTTGTGGTGTGGTGGTCATCTTGTAAGGTTCTATAGGACCTCGTTGTCTTTGACATTGGTAAGTGAATTTTAAGCTGTGCTTAACAAATAGTTTATCATGTCAAATAAAAATTTACATCCAAACATAAAAGCACGAAATATAGATAGTAATCGTATTTTGTGGTAAAAATGGCTATTACCATTTTTGTGAAACATTTCTTTAAAGTTAAAAATTGACTGCGTTAAAAATTGAGGACTTTCCAAAATAGTCCACAACTAGTCAACGGGACATCTTTTTAATAGCATCGATTTGTGTCACTAGCACTAGCGATTTGTGGCATATTTAAAAGATCCTAACTGCGTGTAATAATGCGTGGGTATTATGTTCAAGTCACATTTGTTTGTAGAATTTATATGCATTGATTTGCAGAAACACAAGGGCTGCATAATTATAAACCTGTCAAGCTAATTGGTCTCAGGACAGCAAATCACCCATAACATCTATGGTTCCTAAAAGCCACGGTTGTCTCTTACCAACATGAGAGCCGTGTGCTTTTTCTCTCTCAAAGTCACTTTTTAGAGGTCCATAGCCGAAGCCCAAAAACGGAGTAGATTTGTCATGTCTGTCTGTCCCTCCATTCATAATATACCCCACATCTATGGATAGGTCTTCAAAAATGATATTAAGGTTCTACCATCAGTTTCCAATTATTCAGTTTAGAAAAAAATTCTAAACTGAATAACTTGCGCTAGAGACACTTCCAAAGTGGTAAAATGTCACCCCCCCACCTGTGAATTCTAAAAAAAGAACGATAAAACCAAAAAATATACCTTGTACACTAACATTTAAACTGCCACCAAAAATTAGTGTGAACGAGATCTAGTAAGCAGTTTTTAATAAGTTCAATAACACTGACCCTTAAAATAAAAACTGTACTACACTGTAAATAGATGGCGTTGCTTGTTTAGGATCGCGCAATCGTTCAGCAAAGTATTTTATTATAATATTTGATATAATTATATATTGCAGAAATGTCGTAAACCGCAACCACCGTTTAGTTTTAATATGAAAATAAATTAAAAGAACTTTTATATTCTGATTGCTCATTAGCCATTGTTGCTACTTGCTACGGAATCCTTCATGGGCGAGTCCAACTTGCACTTGGCTGTTTTTGTTTTAAGATATTTTTTTGTTAAAGTAGGGTTTTAAAGGAAGGTAGGTGCGTATTCTGGGTTCTTCAAATACAAGTATCATAAGTAAACGCAACAAAATAAATTTAAATAATACAGAAAAAAATAGCTCGTTAATTTAAAACAAGTCCAGGTTAGCATTCTTAAAAAACATTTATGTCAGGATTGTAGTCGTAACAATATTTAAGCTGCCATGAATGACTGATTGAATGAATTATTATGCACCAAAATTTAAAAAATAATGCACACTCTTTTACTTATAATATTTAACTTAGGTGCACAAAGGCGGGCTTATCGCTTCAATGCGATCTCTGCCAGACAACCTAAGGGTGAAGGAGACAATTTATGTAATTAGAAACTAAGGTAGGGCTTCATAAAACAAAACTTACGCTAATCTAAAAAATATATTGTTCTGCAAATGTTAAAGTTATGAGTATGTTAGAGAATATGTCTCAGTGTCTTAAAGAAAGCAAATACCCCATGTATTTACATGGGTACATTTTTCATCGCTGTTTTATCATATAACAAAAAAAACAACGAACCCGCAAATCACCCCTTCGGAAGAAGAAACAAAATATACTACGGATACCTATCATAGGTATAATAAATCTAAGAGTATCACTTATCTGGTACTGAAATATGCATTGATAAAACAGTAATCTAGATAATATTTTGAGGTAGAACGCGCATCTCAATTTATTTGATTTAATAGTATACTCGTTTGTTAAATATTTGTAGCATTGCTGTTCCTGTAGGCAATCTCTATTTTACTAGCAATGGCTTATGATTTTTTATGGCACTATAAAGATTCTTTGAAATTGTGCAGCCAAAAGAAAATTTCTAGTGTCATCAGTAGTAGTAGTAGTAGTAATCTTTTACGCTAAAACATTACCAAAAATTTTAACCAACTTTAAATAAGAAGTTATTGTGTTCAAACTTATTGTTTTCTATGTATCTTAACCGATTTCTCTGTGTTTGTGAATTGATTAAAAAAAATATTTTTTTTATTTGAAAGAACGTACTGTCGATATAGTCTTATTGCCACCAAGTCTGGATCTGATGATAAAATCCCAAAGACATGGAGAAAAATACTCAATTTTTGTGTACTTAGATGACATACTACAGAAATAGAAGTTGGTTTTTGGCAGTATTATTTCGCTTAAATTACTATTAATAAAGCAATACGCTTTATATCGTCAGGGTAACTCCTGTAATAGTAAAATATCTCAAAACTGCGCTCTACCTTAACAAAGTCTCCTAGATCGTAATCCAATGAAACCCTATACGTTGGTGCATACTTGATGAAAGCCAAAGCTAATCATGTCTAACGTCATGATGTACTGGAATTGTATGCTGTATCACGTTGCTTTCGCCGCGGTAGGTCGCGCATAACTCTAGCACGAACATATATCGACTACTCGAAATTCAAATCCTAATTTCTGACAAAAATCGCCTTGTATGGTTGTAGTAAATAAATATGCTATCTATAGACACCTATTGTCTTGTTAATAAACACGGCGTAAAGTACTCCAAGGTTCAGCCTGGTCTTATAGTCTTTATTACAATGTGATACAGACTATAATAGTACCTAAATTTTAGTCCTACGTTAGTCCACGTAAATAAGACGGCTTTGGTAATAAAAAAATCCTTGGACAAATGACACAAGTTGAATCTAACCCAAAATAAGCAATTTAATAATTGCGATAAGGGTTAGTCAACACAACCAAGACATAATACATACATATTTTCACGTAAGTACCACTGGGTAGGTAGAGAGTATCAAAAACGAATACCAGGCGTCTTATCACTAGTCTTTAACTACCACATACCGTCTAATTCCTCAATGACAAATGTACTGACGCCGGCCTCGTAAGTATGCTTGTTAGGATGCAGATAGCAGATGGCCGGAATAATTCCGTACAGAAAAATCTAAACGCAATACCGAGTATAGAATAGAATATTTTTTATTCGAAGTAAGTATTCTCGCATACTTTTTTGATGGTCAATAAACTAAGTCAAAAACACAAACCAATTTTTAAAATAAAATTTCATTAACAAACTAAAAATGTAAAATAATAATGAATAATTAGAATAAAGATTTTTTTTTAAAACCGAACTCAGCAAATCCAAACAAACCTATGGACATAACAGATTCGTTCAATTTTTCATACGTATTTTGTGTGAATGCTATGTAAGTATTCGAATAAATGAAATATTCGGATTCGAATGAAATATTCGATTTTTGAAACGCAATTCCAAACGTATTTGGCAGATTTTAGAGAGCTTTGGATCAATCCGGGGAAACCCCGTATTTTTTTGATGTAAGCTTGATAATCGTTTACGAGACGTTTGGTTCATGACTCGTAAATTCTTAGGTTAATATCATTGTCACCGTTAATCCTTCAGATTTGAAATCGTCAGTCACTGTCACACCCTAAATCTTTAGCTAATCTCTCACTTAAGTAAGAGTTCATTTAGAATTACGTTATCCTTAATTATGTTTATACTAGTTATCGCCTGTGTGGTCTAGCGGTCCAGCGTCGGACTTGACTTCTTGAGGTGAAGTCCAGGGTTCGATCACCGAGTCGGATATGATAAAAAATTAGGAAATGTATATTTTCAATTTATTTTCTAATAAAAATAAGGTTGCCCGGGATTTGATATGTGTCCGGTTGGCGATAGGCTTGTCACCTATCACGTTGTGGGACTAGTGTCTTCGGCTAGTCGTGGCTGCCCTGGTTGTGCCACTGCCTACGTCTTTGGGGATACGGGCATGAATACCGGAGCAACATTTCTTTCATTAAAAAAATTGAAAAAAACCGCATTCTGTTTTTGTTGCCCCGGATCGGACCGGGGACCTCATAAAGTTAAATCCAAAACCTGGACCGCTAGACCACAGACGCGATATTTTGTAACTTTTACGAATCTTCATTTACCTAAAAGCGATTTCCGAAATGTAAGTGTAAGCGCTAGTGAAACCACAGAAAACCGAAAAAAAATATTTGAAAATCATAACCTGTCTTTCGCAATTGAGTAAGAAATGCGATCAAAACTTACATATAACGATTCGAACGAATATTCACGTTGAACTAAAGGCTCTCTAACCATGTAATTGTATGCGTCGTCCGTGGCGCGTAGCCTCGATAATTTTTCCTCGTTGAACGCGCTCCATACGCAATGTTAGCACAGATGTGTGAATAGGTACAAACATGCTTCACTTGCTCGTGATTCGTTAGTTTGATCTAGTTACTTTTATCGTGTACTAGATATTATAGGTCTTCTTTAATTTTATCTGAATCTGTATCAATATTTTTTTTCATTTAAGTATATATTTCATATATTCACGCTAAGTCCCTTACGGGGTAGGCAAAGGGTATCGAGTGCCAGACCTCACGATCCTGACAATTCAAATTAAAAATATTTTGACTAATCTACTATCTTGTGTTTGTGTTGCTTCTGATAGCCTGTAAAAAGGAAGTAAAAATCATATTAAAATAACTAGTATGTTATTAAATTTTTTCGCTTACATCGGTATTGTTTTTAACACCGGGCTATTGTTTTTATTATAATAAAATTAAACTTCTTGAATCAGCCTTACGTTAACTTTGCGCAGATATGAAAATCTGAAATAATTTTAAAACAAAAAACTACGCTTAATGTTTTATTGTAATACGATATAAATTTAATACAGAATAACGTTTGAACTAATGATGTACATTTTATTAAAATACTAAGAATATAAAGTTTTGGAATCACACATTTGAACTTACTCTTATAAATAGAATGTGGCGCGCTCGTACCTTTTTAGCAAAAGTTAAACGACAAAAAATAAACAACTGAAACAAAATTTATTTACAACATTTAAATTGTGTATTACAAATTAACGCAATAAATTCGTGATTACATTATAAAAATAGAATTCTAGTTCACAGTGTTCGAGAATGTATGTCATTCAATGACTTAGATAAAGTCAGACGGTAAGTAGGCTCTAGAAAAATTTAACACTTCAGAACCAAGTGCAAAAGTTAAACCTAACATTTCATACTTTAACTCTTGATGAAGGTTGGTAGTCTTAAATATATTTATATTAACAACTAGCTGTCCCGGCGAACTTCGTTCCACCGGTTCAGCTTGTACGGGGAAAAATAAAGTATTATTTTTCCCGTTTTCCCTGCAAATTTTCTGACCTTCTCCTGACAATAACTAACTCAACAAAAAAAGAATTAGCCAAATCCATAAGCAGTCCGCCAGCCATTAAAAACTTAATTATATTTTACATTAGTATTAGATTACTAATATTAGGATTTAGAGCTAAATAACATCCAGAAATCTCATGCGAATACAATTTCCTGTTCAACGACCGCACCGTCGCGGTCGGGTAATTCCGCTAAACGAAATGACGTGTCTGCACTGCATACTCTTTGGGACGTAACGCGCCAACGCCAATCGTCGTTAGTTCTGTAACGGCGGTAATCACGATAGCTTATCGTTCTCGTGAACGGCGCTGCGCGAGCGTTCTCATTTTAAAACATATTTTGTGACGTATACGTATATATTCTGCGGTAAGTTTTTGTACTCGTTTTATTATCTTTTAATTTTTGGGTTAAGCAAGTAATGTTTTAGATATTTACGACTATTTCAATTAGTTTCAAATTAGAATGCGTTCTATAGAGGGCCGTTAGAACGTGGTAGGCGTTTTTAAATCGATTCAATTGTTTTATTTCTTCTGTAATGTTAAACAACACGTGCATGTTAAACTGTGTCGAAATGTCTGAAATGTTAAATTTAAATAACATTTATTTAAATTTGTTTCAATGATATTTTAATAGAATCTAATTTGGTTTGCAATTCAAATATATTTCATCGTATAACGACCGTTACGGCAGGTATTTATTTAAGTTTTTTTTTTATCTACCTCCTTAAATTATGTTAAATTTTAATAGATTTTTTATGAGTATGATTAAAAAAATAAGTGGGATTTTCTTAAACTAAATTATGAAAGTTCAGAAAATATTTTTGGGTTTGGAACAGTCACATTAACCTTTAGAATAGGTGACGGCCGTGAACCCTAACATGTTAAACCAAAATGTGGGTTAAAAACGTATATTTTTTATGTCATAATTTTTTTACTACTTTGTAATAAATAGGTTTCGCCCGAATTTTAAGGTAGTTTAATTCGACGGTAAGAACCTGTAAAATATTTTTTCTTCTAAGAGTTCAAAAAAACACATTATTTCTGAAATTTTAGTTATGTAAAAAGCTGCAATAAGAAATAAATATTTAGAAAAAGCTTATTCCTATGAATATCATAAATGCTAATGTATATGTTTGTTTGAATGTTCCGTTTGTACGTCCAAATGGGATGAACCCATTTTAACAGAACTCATTTAAGTGTAAAATATTTTAGTCGTTCTGGTCATAAGGAAATAAAAATAAACCGAATTTGATCAAATTGGCTTATTATTTAGGTGTGAAAGTGTAAGCTCAAACTTCCGTATTTTGAATATAAGGTATGAATATTTTTTAATATGAATCAGTTAAAAAAAATCTCTGGTGGTCATAGACTACACTCATGTCTATTTTTTGCGATTGGCTCAAACATTGTTAAAACTATTTTTGTACTTATAATACGTTTGTATTAATAACTTGCGTCCGCGCGGATGTCGGTCATCGCGTGATAAAACTGAAAAATTAAGTTTTTTTTCTACGTATTTTTCCAGGATAAAAAGTGTCCCATTTTATGCCCAGGATAATAAGGTGTAATTACACCAAGTTTCATCGAAATCAAACCGTTAGTTTTCACGTGATGCCTGAACATACAGACAGACAAAAAATTTTTTAATCACATATTTGGGTTTGGTATCGATCCAGTAACCCCTGCTATCTATTTTTTAAATATTTTCAATGTACAGAATTGACCCTTCTACAGATTTATTATATGTGTAGTAATGTTAATAGAATTTTTTGTAACTTTCTAATGTTTAGATATTTTTATGTTATTTTTAGTTTTGATATTTTTTGTGTTTATCATTAACTTTTTGTACGATATTACATACATCACCTTGAGCATAAATTTCACTTTTAATTTTTGTCAGTGACTCAACAATTATTACGGATAAAATTTGCATGCGTAATTTGAGCTAGAGTTAAAATAAATGTTAGAAGATTATCATTGCACAGCATTGCATAAACACATTCCAGCATTTCCGATTAAGGAAGCTTACCTTGTACGGTGGGTTTCAAATTGTGAAATAAACTTTTAACGTACTTGTAGTATGCTCCGAAAATGTTGTAAAAGCGAACTTGCTTGGTAATATTTACTAGTGGTCGCCCGTTGGTCGAAATTCAACCATAATAAATTTTAATATCTTGTTGATAAGATCGCCATCTGTGATCTTTTATCGTTATCATCAACATATTTGTTTGTGTGTGTCAAATGCATGGTAGGTAGTGTGGGTAATGTTTTATTTATTGATTTAATGTATTATAAGCATTACTATTGAAAAATAATTAGCGCTCTGCACTTCTACACATAAACTATAAGTGTGCCAAATTTTATGCTCCTGCGTCCGTGCAATTTTCGTAAAAAGCATCACTTATGTATACAGATAACATGAAAGAGACAAATTAAATATGTTCTTGTATTAAGAAAAAGCAATTTATAAACAACGCATTTAGTTATTTTTTAGTAAAATATGTTATTAATCACAATGATATCAATTTCGAATTTATGCTTTTCATCGTCGGCACTTGGTGGAATTCGTTAAATTATTTTTTAAAATAATACGTGTACTTTTCCACAATACAATATTCGTGTTTGTTTAGGTTTAGGATTAAAGGAACAAGAGTTTTCCAAAGCAATTAACCAGGTTATGACATTGTTACACAAAACCTAACAAACTTTTCCCCATTGTATATAATACCTTGTCTGGGTTTTATATTATAAAGTTTCACGGTGAGCTAAGAATGAAACAAATACTAACTTAACATTGTAATTGCTTTGACACGTTTTTTCAAATTAATTTTGTCGCCAAAGAAAAAAATGCATTCTGCAATATCGGTGCATTAACATTTATGAGTTTATATATTTCACAAACAGTTTATCGCCATTACGTGTAACTGCCGTAGGAATTTTGATTTAACTCGAGTCAAATACTTAAGTTGAACATTTAATTTCTAAATAGTTTAATTTCTAAATTTTTAGGCCAAGATACCCAAAATTTTGTAACCCGTGATATTGTAGAGAAGTTTTGCTGTAGAATAGAGTGTTCTTCGGCTTTGCAGTTTTATAAGTTAGTAGTTCT
>NJDD01004086.1:34255-44825 GCA_002245505.1 Calephelis nemesis
CCTCCCACTTCCCGAACTCGGATCGACCGTAATTTATTTTTCCTTTCATTTTGATCATATTCTCCTCCTTTTCTAATGAGTTTCATCCTACTACTATTTTATTTCACTTTTTATTATTTTTAAAGGCTTCTACCCTAGTGTTATAATAACAAGGGTTAATTTACATTTTATAAAACGAAACCTTATGATGTGACAGGCAAAATGCATACCTTTATCAAATAAGCATTTGATAAAAATCTTTTGGTCTTTGTATATTTTTAAGTGCTTGATGTTTGGCTATAAACTCGCACAGTGCCCACGTATCTTTTTTTTTAAACTTATTTTCGTGTGGGTATTCTCGAAGATACAGGCAGAGGTTTAATTAGAGCGTCGAAAACTAGCCGAAGACAAGACAAAGTCTCACAAGCAGACGGATTATCTGATGGTAAGAAATTCACGTTGCCTAGAGGCACCAAAGTTGGTAATGATGCGTTTCCAACCTGATGCATGGATGTTAGGCCTTGAGCAAAAGTAAGTTTACCGGCTACTTTACCATCTGAACCGGAACAAGTCAACGGCAAGCATTGACGTTATAGCGGCAGGAATAGGTAAGGCGGTGATACCAATCCAAGCGAGTCGTTGCGAAACTCTACCACCTTGATGGTTGTCCATAAACTCGCCCACGTAACCTATTTTTTGTGCCCGTGTTCTCGAAGATATAGACAGAGGTACAACTAGCACCGATAACTGGCGGAAGACATTAAGCCCTACAATGTAACAGGTTGCATGCCTATTAAGTCTAGGCGGACACATATGCAATCCCGGACAATATTCTTTTTATTTGAAAATTAAACAAAACCACATTTTCTTTTTGTTGCCCAACTTGGGGTTTAACACGGGGCTTCATGAAGTTTAGTCCTACACCGGACCGCTACACCACAGATACGATAATATTTATTTATGTAAGGACGTAGATTATATTTTAATCTCGATATCGTAACAGATTAATGCCCGGTTCCTATATTCAGGAAACTAGTCGTTTTGATTATGGATTATAGTTTTTTTGTACGAATACTTAGATATCTAACTACGGTCGCTTGCTTTCGGTAGTTAACCCGGACCATTTTTTGAAAACATGAGTAATAATGTAATATAACGCTTCGGTACTTCTGAACAAACAACGAGTGGTTAAACTTATGGATTACGTTTCGTTGCGTATAGGAACCGGGCGTAAGTAAGATGAATATGTGGATAATTCTGCTGGCAACAACTGTACTGTATAAATAACTTTCTATGCAAATAATTTTCAAACTACGCGTTTGAAAAAATGTGCATATGATATTCATTAACATTTCATTTTATAACATTGTACGATGAATCAAGGTTTATAGCACATGAGCTGACGACTATTTTGAATAAGCGATTTTAATCACGTCTTTATTGTGTGCGTCATTATTAGACGATTTACAATGATCGTGCGCTACTTTAATGGTGGTTTGATTACTTGTAATAGGCATATTGAGTTTTCATTAGTGTGATTTTTGTAATTGTATTATTAATACACCATACGACGTAGAAATAGAGGTTATACATATATTATTTTACATTGCGGCAGCCTGTCACAGTATTAGTTTTTAATCATAATGTACCTCCTTCAAACATTTCTGGCGGATCAGTATATCTGTTACTGATAATGAATATATTATGATTCCCTTGTATCTTTGTGAAATCAGTTGCTCGCTGTTGCTTCTCCGAAACAATGCAACTTAGGGGTTTAAAAGAAGAAAATCTGGCATTTCAGTTTTGTTGCTCTTACTTAATTTGATACTGGCTCATTGGCTGACTTTTTTATTTAAAAACTAGAGGTCGCCCATTAGTCGAAATTCGACCATAATTAATTTTAATATCTTGTTGATAAGAACGCTATCCTCATTTTTCAAACCAAGTAATTTGTTTCCAAACTTTTTAGTGCGCCATCTATAATCATTTATCGTTATCATTAATTTATTTGTTTGTGTGTGTCAAATGCATGGTAGTGTAGGTAATGTTTTATTTATTGATTTAATGTACTTTATAAACATTATTATTGAAAAATATTAGCGTTCTGCACTTCTCCTACACATAAACCATAAGTGCGCCAAATTTTATGCTCCTGCGTCCCCGCAATTTTCGTAAAAAGGGGTCCAAAGTTATGGCATCTCGTATTAATATATATCGTATATATATATAATATATATCTCGTATTAATATATATCGTATATATATATAATATATATCTCGTATTAATATATGGTCACGAGCTCTTGGACTATAAGCTACAATTGAATACAAAAAGTATATATAATATGTCCGTATGTTAGCGACGTTTAACGAATTTCCAAGGCTGTCCGTTTATCAGCACCAGTTGATATGGTGGAGATAGTATTTATCTGAGAGATGCGGCAGATTGTGTGCATATATTGAATGATAAGGAGACGTTTGTATTTACACAAACTACGCATGATATATATGCTAATAACGAGCTTAAAATAGCAACAAAATACTTCCTCTACAATCGCTTTAAGAGATGAAGTGATTGAAGAGGAAGATTTATATGTATATTTTATACCCGTGCGAAGCCGGGGCGGGTCGCTAGGACATTATATGGAACATATGACAGAAAAAATGGGATGATTCTTAAATAATTACTATTAACTGTTATAAATGCAAAAGTGTGTTTGTTTGTTTTTTTTGCGTGTGAACTATGAAGAGGCGGATGGAGAATGACGTTGGTGGTAATTTTGATGAGCATTATCAAAACTTATTTAAGATGTATGCTGTCTCTTCTCTAAAACTAAAACAAAAGATTTTTTTATTTTTAAATGAAGAAGCACTTATACTTATTTACGTAGCTCCTAAAATTTATTATTTTATAAAATAATAGCCTACCGGTTTTGCTTATAACAGCATCATCGGGGCTAAAACTTAAAACTTCTTGTTTAGAAAGTACTATTAATTAAAACATTACATAAATACAAACAAACAAAGTTTTTACATAAATTAAATAATTAATAGCTGTCCCGGCTAACTTCGTTCCACCGGTTCAGTTTGTATGCAAAAATTAAGGTATTGTTTTTCCCATTTTCTCTGCAATTTTCCCGGTTTTTCTCTTCATAAGAACCTTCTCCTGATAATAGCTTACACAATAATATAAGAATTAGCCAAATTGGTCCAGTCGTTCGGAAGTTATGCGCTTACTAACACATTTAGCGATTCATTTTTATGTTATAGACTAGCTGACCCCGCAGACGTTGTTCTGCTATATTTTTAATGTGTTTTAGTAAAAAAAGTTGGGGTCAGTCACCCTTTTCACTTAGGGGTATGAATTTTTCGACGTTGGCCGATTCTCAGTTTCAAATTTCATTAGAATCAGTCAAGGCGTTTCGGAGGAGTTCAATCACGCACGTCATGTCACTAGAATTTTATATATTAGATATGTATAGGTGTATTTGAAGTATCAAATAATAAGTATAGACTATATAGGTACCTATATGTCCCTCGTCTTCTACATGTCCTCGAAACAAGGACAAATCTGGAAAATCTAACGGCTTGCCCATTAAACACGTATGATATTTAAAACTACATTGATTAGGTACTATAAATAGATAAACCACGTTTCTACATTTTAACTTTAATAAAATAGTAAAATTTCGCGATATCTCCGCGCTTCCGAAGCCCTTGACTGTAACTTTCAACCTTTTACCAAAGTGAAGAGTAAAGACGTATATATACAATAACATAGACTGGTGGAAATCAGATTATGATTCATTGTTACTGGTTTCCGTGAATGTGCCAATACGATGTATACATTTTTAAATGATTCAAGCGCAGTAAAATTTCGAGAAAAGGTCCCGTGTCAGGCAACAAATAAAAATTTAGTCTTTTCAATTTTCTAGAAAAAAAAACGTTGCTCGGGATCGGATATGTGCCCGGTTGGCGATAGGCTTGCCACCTATCACATTATGGAACTTAGGGTCTTCGGCTAGTCGTGGGTGGCCTGGTTGTGCCTCTGCCTACTCTCTCGGAGATATGGGCGTGAAGGTACTTTTTTTTCTTTTTAAGGGATAGAGTTAGTTTATCTATCATTACCTTGCTGACTTTGCACCATTTCGAAGTACCTGTTGGGAAGGAAAGACCCTGTAACACCAATAATCACTTACGTTATTTAGTGCCTTAAATACTCATACACAAACATAAAACAGCACTATCTTATTATACAACAGTGATATTTAAATTTGCAGATTGACCTTTTCGATACAAACATCTCTAGTTTGTCGTCGTCGAACATGTCATTCAGGCTCATATATACTGCTTATATTATAAATTCGATATAATATATGTTTGTTACGCCTTCACACAAAAACTACTGAACCGATTTTCATGAAATTTGGCACACGCATAGAGGGTGAATTTCGATTAGTTTCTATCCCGGTAGTTTCTATCCTAAACAAATGTTCCTGTGGGGACAAACACGCGGGCAACAGCTAGTATTATATTAAAGAATAGGATATCAAATTAGCACTGCCTCTTCTCATGCCTACAACATCGTCGTGCTGTGGTAGGGTTGTTGGACCTATTGTGCAAGTCTACCGGCTACCCTACCCTCCGGATGGGAACTTGCCACTGTCATTATGAAGGCACGAATAGAGAAAGTGGTGGATCCCCACCCGAGCAAATCGCTGCATGCTTTGCCACCAGTGGTCTTGTTTGAAATTACTCGTGTAACCTTACGGAGAGACCCCTTACGAGATGCGTGACGGATCTCGATCAGATTATCTATTCTGCACTAAGGACTCGGATCAACAGGGTATATGGTATTGAACTACAACCTTTAAATAACCGATGTCATTTTACTATTTTATGTGATTTATGTTAGTTTGTGCTAATAAATGTTCGCTTTACAGCTTTCAAAAATGGCGTCTTTGACAATTAATAGTTGGGGAGCCCAAGAGGGAATTTTTGAAGTAACTCGGGCGCGTCAGATTAAGACATGGGAGATACAATGTACCATTTTTAAACACCTTTATTATGTATCAACTCTCTATATAGAGGCGCGGATGTACTGTTGTCTGTCTAATCTTTTTTAGCGTGAAAACATACTTGAGTATGTCAGATTAAAGTACGGTAGGTTTATTGCAAGCCAATAAGTGCATGTTTAAATTTTCTGTTGATTTGAACAAGACGTACGGGAGTAGGAGGGTCAGAAACTTTCAAAAACAAGTCTACCTATGCTCACTGTGTATTACGTCAAACTGTCCGATTCACATATTTCTGTTATCGGAGACATGTTAGGCATATACACTATTAATATTTGATGTGCTCGCCTATCATCAAGTGCCTGTAATTATTGTTCTTCTAAATTCTAGATGCTCAACGCACCGCTCAAAATCAAACTCTCACATGACTTTTTTCACTGTCCATTTTTTAATCGGCAAATTAAAAATGGGGACCCACGACGCTGGTCTTTCTACACATTCTGCACCGCGGGCTCCCCTACTCTTTAATGTGGTTATCTACTGTTACTAAATTTAAGTTCTAAATTTAAAGTTATCCTTGAACTCAAAGTCCTTCAAGCAGTTACGAAACTTGTATCTTTGTTGACGTTTCCGCGCGTATAAAATTGCGGACTGTTTATGCATCAGGTCAGTAACCCAACGTAAATTTTATCAATATCCGGTCTAGTATTCGAAAAACAGGATAAAAATAACCATGTCTTGAATATTTTATCAGTTACTTATCTGATTGGGGATGGCTTCCGATTACCATTGTCATAGAAAATTATTATCTTGTTGATAGATTCGACTATATAAACGTGTAAAATTTTGATTTTAACTCACTAAGACTAAGTAAAAAAAAATACCAATCGAGTATTTTTTTAAAAGTGTTCTTATTTATATGCATGAAGAAAATGATGACATTCGTCGTAACACAACAGTTATTTTGACAAATAAAATTTAAAAATGCATATCAAAGTAAAGTACAAACTTTATTTGCCTTAATAAGGTACGAGTATGTTAATATCGTACAATACAATTGCAGTCTTAATTTCTAAGGTTTATTTCACATATTTTACCTAGTGAGTTATGCAAGATTTCATTTTTTACCATAGCGATAATCAGTTAAATTTCATTTGGCATACATTATATAATTTCTTATACACTTTCGAAATGTATCATCTATACATGTTTCCAAAAAATGAAGTTTGAGTGTCTGTTTGTAATATTGAAAAATCAAGTAATTATTTCATAATCATACAATTTTTTCCGGAATATGTTCATTATGATGTACTAGCGGCCCTTCCCGGCTTCGCACGGTTATGAAATATACATATAAACCTTCCTCTTTAATCATGTTATCTACTAAAATAAATCGCATCAAAATCCGTTGCGTAGTTTCAAAGATTTAAGCATACAAAGGGACATAGGGACAGAGGAAGCGACTTTATTTTGTACTATGTAGTGATGCGTATAAATGTATATACATATACCGTACCAAAATATTTTTTTACAATTTTTGTTTGTTCCGGCTGAATTCTGAAACAGCTTGACCGGTGTTGACGGGAATTTCACTGGTAGGTAGCTGAAGCGATAAGAAGAAAGTAAACGCGGGAGCACAGCTAGTTGTAACTAAAGACATGCATGGCCTTAAAATCAAGAAGAGATACATTAAAAAAAAGTTCTACCCCAGTGCAATACTACTAAAATCGCACTGATATTGTTTTCACTTGCACCAGGTCACTGGCACAGGTAAATATGAATTATCGACGTCCGGTCGCTGCTGCAAAAATAACACCAAAATATCTACACTTTGTTTGCTTACGATACCTTCTTTATCTGGTTATCGGTTTGGCGCCTCGTCTATGTTTGAATCGTGCCTCGGCATGATCATAAACTGTTGTTTGTTTTTATTGTAAAGTTCCTTAATAGTAGGATTTTTTTGGTAAGTGCAAAAAAATAGGTCCCGCAGTTTCAAAAATTTCAAAAATGTCGATTTGTACATATATAGAATAATTGTTATTTTGTAGTTTATTCCCGTATTTTTCATGCTTATGTTTATTTCATTAGGTTGCTAGTGAAATTCATAGGTTGTTTTTTTAGTTTCACTTTTTAAGTTATTCTTTTTCTTTTATAAATATGGCTTTCGATCGTTTGTCGCGATTGCCTTTGCCAATGTCAAGTTATTTAATTCTTATACATTCATTAGTCATTATGTACAAAGTCATGTCTGGTCAGGGTCTTGAGTAAAGCGGTGGCTTCGTTACTCAAGCTCATCTAGTGAGATTTGACGGCAGCGAGGAAATAGACGATACACTAATTTCTTCATGATTATTTCATTTGTGCACTTTCACTGAACAAAATTAATCTAATTCCCACCTAAATTAACCAATTTTACTCAATATAAACATGAAATACAATAATAATGAAAAAATTACGACCATCTTCATTCACGATTGTGCCAAAACTCCCTCCCTAAATGTTAGTTAAATAAAAAATAATTCATTTTTTTTCTTAGTAAGTACATTTTATGATTTGTGTCAACTGTCAATATTTTACGAATGTCATTACTCGTTTGACAACTTATTTGACACTTGTCAGTTGAGATATTACCTTAGATGTCGTTTTACAAACAATGTTGATTAAAACAGTCACTGTCTTAGCGCATTATATAAACGAATGTCTTGGTATTGATGTTAGTTTTCACCCTCATGTGTGTGGTGATGGTGACAAAGTGAGTTTTTATTTTATTTATATATTTTTTTAAATGTTTGTATTTTCATTTGGTAAAATATTTACAGATAATATTAGATGAAAGTTTCCTTTTTAAGATTTCACGAGATTTAAAGTTTTATTCTTTTAACAATTCTGATTGGTACTCCAAGTTGTTGTTGATTTAAAGCCTTGAATTTTTAGTTTTATAGTAATTTTTGGTAAATAATTAATTAAAAAAAAATTAAATGTCTTCAAGCTCTAATCAAGGTAGCAGTAAATATTTTTCTTCTGATTCTTCTATTGAGTCTAATGATAGCCTAAATAGTAATTTCATCCTTCTTAAAGAGGCACTTAATTATATTTTCTCAAGTACCATAAAAACTTTTAACGTAGTCTGTATTAATGCTCCGAGTATTCCTGCACACTACTTCGATATGCTGTCTTCATTTGAATCAAATAATATACTTGCGATTTCATTGTCCGAAACAAGGCTTAAGCCTTGTTTAACTTCAACTTCTTATTCCAGGATTTAAAATGATTCGAAATTATCGACTTGGCAAGGTTGGTGGAGGCGTAGCGGTATATTGGCGTTCAAACTTATCCTTTCAAACTGTATCATACTGCGCAGATAGCGCAGCCACCTACTCCTGAAACAATTGAGCATATTCTTTTGGAGGTTCAGTTTGGATACGCTTAGATACTTCTAGGAGTTTTTTATAGTCCATCTTCACTCAATAACTTTTTTCCTCGTATGAAAGTTTGTAGGAAAATCATGCACCCGCACATAAACATGTAATCTTAATGGGAGATTTACGTTTAGAAAAGTTTACGTCCTTAGTAGAATCTTTCAATTTACATATTTTACCTTTAAATGCAACTCACTCAATTCCTGGCTGTATGCCATTTCTACTAGATTATGCATTTAGTTTCTTGTCCTGAGCATGTGGCCAGATATAATCAGTGTCATACTGCTTCTTTTTCATATCATAACCTAAACTATCTCTCTTATCTGCTCCGTCCACCTAAAGTTAAGCATGAAAATTGATGCGATTAAGAAAGATGCTTTTAAAAGGGATTGGTCTAGAATATCACACTGTGAGCCTCTAGATGACAAAATAGATGTCTTTAATACGGAAGTTATAATGTTCTATGACATCAATGCTTCAATTAAGCTCGTAAAAATGAAACACCTACCGATGCCTTAGTTTACTGATGAATTAAAACTGTTAATCAATAAGAAAAATAGTGCTAGAGCTACATTGCGGATAGATAAAAGTGAAACTAACATTATAAAATATAAATGTTTAAGAAATCGCTGTATTACGTTGATAAGAGATGCGCAAAGAAGCCACATACACAAGTCTGTTGAGAACGGAGATCCCGCAAACGTTTGGAGGATCCTAAGATTTTTAGAATTGGGAAAATTTCGTAGTGGTGTCTCAACTGACAAAAAACAATTTAGATATGTTAAACCAGAATTTCTCAGCGTCTACATGTTATGATACCAAAACAAAAGTAAAAACCCTGTATTCACTTTCTTGTCTGAAATTTGGCTCTAACATTCAACCATGTGAGCTCAATCCTGTTGAGAATCATGAATCATGATTCTTGATGTTGAACAAGTCATTATGTCTATTACTTCTGGTGCTGTAGGTAATGATTGTCGCAATATTATTGTTTCAATTTTAGATATAATACCCCGATTCTGACTTATGTTTTTAAGCATTCTGCATTGCAGCAACTGCTTCATTTTCTAATAGTTGGAATGCTGCTCTTAATATTCCACTCGCAAAAAAATCAAGTCCTTCTTCTTTCTCTGATTACCGACCTATTTACATTCTCTCTTTTTATCAAAAGTATTAGAAAAATTAGTTTATTAACAGCTAAGCCTTTTTTATTTAAAAATATTCTACTCAGACCCTTTCAATTTCGTCAGGCTTTCGTCCCGCCATAGTATAGTTACAGCTCTTTCAAAAAAATCACTGATGATATTCGGATGGGCATGGACAATGAATTACTAACGATTATATTTTTACTTGATTTAAGTAACACTTTCAATATCTGTCGATATCGACGTGCTTTTATGTATTATGCAATCTTTTAATATACCCACTTCCTCGTTAACAAGGTTTGGTAATTATCTCCGGGGGTGTTGACAGCGCATTAAAGTAAACGACAGACTTTCTGCTTGGTCTCATAACATGTCTGGTGTGCCTTAAGGTTGTGTACTCTCTCATCTTCTTTTTCGATTTCTATAAACCTCATCACTCTTGAAGTCACATCTCAACGTCACATTCATGCAGACGATTTCCAAATTTATACTCAAGGAGCACCTGAAGTTCTAATACTACTATTTATAAATTAAAAATAAATATAAATTATTAAATGCAGCTATTTATAAATTAAAAGCAGATCTCCAGAACATTCAAGATTGGTCCATTCGCTTTGGTTTAAGCATTAATCCAGTAAAATCACAAGTAGTTATTATTGGAATTCCAAATTTAATATCTAGAGTTGACTGCGTCTCTTTTCCCGATGTAGTTTTAAATGGAACACATATTCCTTTTTCTTCAGAAGTAAAAAATTTGGGCATTTTTATCGATAATGGATTATCGTGGTCTGTGCATTTTAAGGAACTTAGTAAGGAAATCTTTGCATCAGATTATTCATTAAATTGTCCTAGAAATTTTCTTCCCTATATACACAAAAATTGCGGTCGCACAATCCTTGCTTCTTCCTATCCTCGGCGATGCAGATGCCTGTTATATGAATTTGACTGAAGATTTCAGGTTCATATTTGAACATATTTTCAAGCAAAACTCAGGTGGTTAACGATTCGCCTT
>NJDD01004088.1:6362-37414 GCA_002245505.1 Calephelis nemesis
CGGTATATTTTTTTATGTATGTACAACGATTTCTCTGAAATTTCTGAACCGATTTACGTAATTATTTTTTCGTTTGGTGCGGAATAGCTTTGAATTGTCATAATAAAAATTTGATTCAAGTAAGCCATTTTTTAAACTGCTTTTACCTATCCCGATGTTTTATTAAATAATTTATATTAGCAATTAACTAAACAGTATAAAATAAAAATAACTACATTAATAAAAACCCACTTCAAAACTAAAAAGTAAAAACCAATAAAGATATAATATTAATGATATACTACTTATAATTTGTATGTGCCATTTACTAAAAGGGTTGAAGTCGGTGCCAAGCCTTACTCTAATAATTATCATATTAAAAATAAGTATTAAATTGGTTTGGCACTGACTTCAAAATTATTAGTAAATGGCACATCTAAATTACAGGTAGTATATAATTAATATCAAATCTTTAATATTTTTTACTTTTTAGTTTTGAAGTTGGTTTTTATTAACGTAGTTATTTTTATATTTAAGTAACATTACGCCCCTATCCATAAAGAAGCAGGCAGAGACACAATTGCCCTAGTTGATTAACTGATTAACATCATGATTTGCCGAAGGTAACTAAGTTCCACATTGACCTAGCAACACCGACCAACCATGACGTTTCGGTTCGAATTTTGACGCATGATGAACATTTAGGTGTTTGTATTTTTGAGTTTGTTTTCAATAAAATTTCAGTATCGACTTAAATATTTCTGCATTCGCTAACTTTGGGGTTAGATTCAATTGGTGTAATTTTCCCGGAGATGTTTTTTTATGATATTGGAAGGCAAACAAGCACACGAATTTCCTGATGGTAAGAAATTCACGCCGCCTAGAGACACCAAACGTGGTAATGGTAGGACACCTAGTCAGACATCAGGTGTTAGTGACGGTAAGCTTATGCTCGCCTTTTACGAGTTGCCTGGCAAGGAAGGCAGACGGTCTTTTCTACAAAAGAGGCCGGACCAACACGGGGAAAATTTATTTTATTTTTATTTATTTATAGTATCTCTTTTAAACACTTTAGGTATCAGTACAAAGACCGTGAAGCATAATTTGTACCACACGATAAAAGTGCTGCTTATTTGCAAAAGTTCTTGAAATATCGTTTCATCTTTATTGAAACTGAAAACATGCAGATATAAGTATAGAAGATAAGTAATACGGAGTATGACCTCATTATAACTAGGTACTAATTGCAGTTATCGTTAAGATTATTACATAAACTTCGAACGATGAGATTTTTTACAAGGTCTAAAAGCTTCTAAAGTGTTTCTGTAGTGTTACACTCGTTGATCGTGTTTGCAACAGCGAGATCAGAGAAAAAGTGGGACGAAAAGAAAATTTTACTATAAAATTAAAAAAGGGTCGCATTGATTCAGTTGTTAAGCAGATGAAATGGCATACGAAAGATTAAAAAAAAAATACAACGCGAATGTGGATGAATGTAGGTACCTGGGAAAACCTAGGTTGACATTCCATGACCAAATCGCTCAAGTGTATACGAGAATAGTCTCAAAAATCTTCAAAATCGACGTATTTGTATGAAATAATAAGTAATGTGAAAGAGGCAGGTTTGCAAGTCAACAGATCGTATGTGCTAAATCCTGTAACTTTTTCGCTTATACTCACATACGCTCACCTAATTTAATGAAAGAAATCATCATGAATCTTAATAGATATACTTTCACATTAATAATATTAGTATGGTAGGAATTCACTACAAAGAAGATTGATAGAATTAAGCGTAACTTAGCGGAAATATATACTTAAATTCAAATAAAATTATTTATTTTGGAATTTTCCGCCTAAAAAATTATACGTACCATGGCTTAATGAATACCCAAAGCCAAGAGCCCCCAATTTTTAAAGCGCAATGTTTTAAAATTTATAGTGCAAAGTTTTTTCTATTTTTTTCACATCATAATAAGTACTTACACAATTTTTTTGGCGGAAAATTACAAATTTAATAATTTAATTAGGATTTATTAACTACAAAGTTTCTATATTCCGGATTTCGAGCTATTTGGTCACTTTATACCGGGTGTTATTATATTTATAATTTCTAAACTACAAATCTTATGATATGAAAACAATTACAGAACATTGTATAAAGTATACATAGTATAATTTAATTTCCAATTGTCCTTGACAAAATCTATGTAATGTAGTGATGCTAAGAATCGTCTCAGCTTCCCAACTTAAAACTCCACATCGTAATCGGCCCATCAGTTTATACATCAAAGTTATATTTCCTATTGCCACAGATTCATGCTTACACACATAAACACACGCAGATACAGAAAGGCAGAGAACGAAAGAGAGACTTCAAAAGTGTTAACTTGTTATCTGTGAGTGCGTGTGTGTGCGTGCGTGTGAGTGTGTGCGTGCGTGTGCGTGTGAGGCATTATAACTTTTAAACGGATGGACTGAACAAATTTCGCTACCGATTTTTTTGTTTTAAAATTGACATAAGCGTAACAATTATTTTATCCCATTTTTATTAGCAGACTAACTTATGTTCAATCTTGAAATGGTAAGCTTTTAAAAAAGCTTGTATACTAATACACTTGTATACTAAACGGAATAAGACCACGAGGGGAGTAAAATAAACACAATATCCTTCTCCAAAGCGTAAGATAGTGTTGATATTACAAACATTTTAGAAGCACAATGTTTACTCTGGGGTTAATAACTGCAGTGCACCATTCTGTTATAATGTATTAGGTTTTTGTTTGTCTATTTTCAAAAGACAATATAGAGCTCGTAATTGAAGGCACCTTTTTAAATTTAAGCACTAATTTTGATACATAACTAATCGCCTCTATGGTCTAGCAATCCGGCGTCGGACTTGGATTCTTGAGGCCTCGGGTTCGATCCCCAGTACGAGCAATAAAAAAAATGTATATTTTCAATTTCCTAATAAAAATAACGTTTCCTGGGATTAGATATAAGCCCAGGTGGCGATAGCCTTGGCATCTATCACGTTGTGGGACTTAGTCTCTTGGACTATTCGTTGGTGACCTGGCTGTGCCTCTGTCTACCCCTTCGGGGATATTGACATGAAAATATTTAATTAACTAATACAAAATCAGTTCAAAAAGAATCAATGAATGTCACGATTGAGCGTGTCTGTAAACGCAGTCATAACGAATGTGTGTTTAGGTTAAGGTTTAATTCAAACGTACCACAACTTTACCACCTATAAGCGATAAGTAGTTGTCAACTGTTACTTGTAGTTATGTTGCAGGTTCAGTATCGTTGGGATACCGACGAAATGTGGATTTGGTTGCGTTGTTGCTACTAGTTGCTACTAGCAATAACGTAAAGGTATTCACGATTTCAGGCCGATAAAAATATTCAACATTGGTTTTCATTACGAAACACGCTTGACTGAACAAACTCCTACAGGGTAACATTAGAAGAACCAGTCAAATTTTGAGAAGGGTGGGGAATAAAAAAAATAAAAATAAATTCAAATTATTACATCAGACGCAAAATACAGAATGCACGGTTATAAAGTAAATGTCGATAGCAATCGCATGCGCAAGGCTGGTAACGTCATAGCTCGTACTGTACATACATACACACATATACATAGCTGACAACAATTAGTTTGGCAATTAATGTTTAAAATAAACTATTATTTTAGCCTTAACTCCAATATATTAAAATTTGGTCGATTTTTTAAAAGTAATCCTGTATAATTTGTAGAAAATCATTGTTGTGTCGCTGCTGGTTATGCTACAGTTGCAACGTGGTTGGTATTATTTACGTAGTAGTAATGAAGGAAAATGCAGTCAATTAAAAATTGCGCCAGAACAGTTTGTGTGGTCATGGTACGTGTATAGCAAGCCTTAAAACGTACACTTTAAACTTTACACTTTACACTTTAAACTTTAGACATACGTATTTGTTAAACAGAAGATTAGAGAGATTTATATCTATACTAGCAGCCTGCCCCGGATTTGCACGGATATAAAATATATATTCCTTGCTCTTCAACCACTTTATCTATTAAAAAAACGCATCAAAATTCGTGGTTTAGTTTTACAGATTTAAGCATACAAAGGGACATAGGGATAGAGGAAGCGACTTTGTTTTATACTATGTAGTGATATTAGGCATATAAAAAAAACTGGGACGCACCAGAAACGTAAACTTATTTAATATTGGTGTTTGGTTATTCATTTATTCAGCTCCATTACTTCATATTATTCATTTGTTCGCTAAATATGATTATTTTTATTTTGGCACTTTAACAGGAGGTAAATAAGTAAAAATGCTTTTTTTGAATTTCAAACAGGATTTGAACACTCAACCTTTTACTGCCCTTAAACGCTCAAAAACGAAATTTGCTAGTGCTACTTGCCAATGTATTTTTTTCTAAATGTTTTAATATAAGATATACTTGTATTACAGAAATATATGTCATCGCCACGCTAATCTCAAAGTGAATTGGCTTAGAATTTGATTTTGAGATAAAACAAATGCGAACATTCATTAGCGAAAACAAAACAGGTCCGTTTAATAATTCTTTTGTTTATAAGATACTTAGCGATTAAGACCTTAACAAGATGACGCACCAGAAAACTGCTAATGATCCTGAACGCGATGAGCGCAATAATTATGGGTAGGAACGAGTTGCCAACGTCTATCTCATTTTAATTAAGGATCTCGCAGCTGCATTTGTAATATAATATGGAATATTAAACAGAAATCATGATAAAGTGGTTATTACTAACAGATGCCCATTACTTCAATCTCGTTTTTGAAGTGAAAACTTCTTTAGCGGCGTGGATCACCTTTTTTTGGACTGGTTAAAAACTTCTAAACTTGCATCAGGACATATGACTTGATTCGTAAGATGGTGCAGGGCGCTTGCGCAAATTTTCGTGTTGTGATATTTGTGTGCAATAAATGAATATTTTATTTTACCTTATTAATGATAGTATTTTCATACTCATACTCAAGTAGTTCATGTAAAATTATTCCCTAAACATTCGAAAATATAAAAAATGCACACGTTAATATTCAAGTTTTCACTTCTGCCGGCACTCCTGGTTTTTTATGAAATTGGAAGGCAAGCACGGAGAGCACTATTCAATTCCACTCCATTCCATTCCACTATTTCCTAACTCTCCTTTCTACTCCTTTCTACATCCAGGTTTTCCTTCCAACCGTGCTAAAAGCACTACAAAAATATACAATTTCAATTGCTTGATCTAGCGCTATATCGTCAACTGAAACTCTTACGTCCGTTCCGACTACGTCTTTTTGAAACACTATTACTGTGGTTTTCTTTAATATTTTTACAACTAATTTTCATAACTTTGACCAGTATTTGGAGATTCTTAAATGGTGTAGAACCCAAAAGTGTGCTTAGTAGTATCAAGTCCATAATTTAAATTATAAATAAGTTTCATAGTTTGTCCCAAAAGGTTTTCAAACAATCGCACTGCCATCTGAGTGTAGTTAGAAAACCTGTCTTTGAATGAGCACACATCAATGTACTAGGTTTGGAATAAGCCTTTTGCGTACCACTATAGGAAGAGAGGATGAATCAACTGCCTTTTCTTTGTCCTGCGTTTTTTTGTCGTAGACAGGTAAACAATAATTATAAGTTCTTTCGCATCCATATTTGGACGTGGATGGGCTGCTATATCTGGTTGTGCAAATATTCTGGTTGCGCAGCCATGGCTGCCAAGTAGGTATGCAGGGAACTTTAGAAAACAGTATTACGATTAATGTCCTTCCTGAGGTTATATTATTATAGCTATAATCAACTAAACGTAATCCATTAGTTTAACCATTCGTAGTTGGCTCAAAAGTAACGGAATGTTACTTATACTTTCAAAAAATATTTAGAATTATCTGTTGAAAACGCGCAACCGTTCAAATCGTACAAAATATTACAATTCGTTGTCGAAATGACTCATTTCGTGAATATAGGAACTGGGCGTTAAACAGTGTATGGGATTACCGCAGTTTAGAAATTATAATTAATGAAAAATAAACAAATAAAAAAAGAATAAAAGATAAACACAAAGCTGTTGATAGGCTTGTCATCTGTCACATTGTGGGACTTGTGCTTGTGTGCCTTTGGCTAATTGGAATTCTGTTAGTTGTACCTCTGTATATCTATGGTAGGATATACTAAAATGTCTTAGACAACATATTTTAACTAGTAGACATCGTATTGTGTGCAAAACATAATCAGTCTTTTGTCTCATGCGTAACATATTTCACAAAACTTTGAGTTCGTACAAAAAATTGAGAGAGAGTATCATATTTAAGCCACCACAACTCTATCCTATTAACATACAAAATAGTAATTTTATGGACGCAAAATGGTATTTTAAATGTTAATTATTATGCGGGGAAGCGGGTCGCAAATGTTTTTAATGGTTTTTCATTTTCAGCATACATTACGTTCTTGCTTTTCCCTTTTACGGGGCAGGACAAGGGTTGCGGTTACATGGACGCTGTGTTATGGCTAGAGTCGAAAGTCCGTATATAATTTACGAGTATACACGAATTTTGATAGAGAAATCTTATATACCTCATCTTTATTTTATGTTGCCGCAGTAAGAGAAATAGGAGTATCAATTTACCCATATTGGTCTGGGCTCCTTTGCAGAAAAGACCATTTGCCTTACTACCAGGCAGCTCATAAAAGGCGAGCATAGGCTTACCGTCAATAACACCGTAACATCCTACTAGGTGGTAAAGCTTCGCAGCGACTTGCCCCGAGTTCCACCGCCTTACCTATTACTGCCGCCATAACGTCATTAAGTGTTCCGGGTCAAAGGGCAAGGTAGCCGGTTAGCTTGATTTTGCTTGAGGCCTAACATCCCGGCCTCAGGTTGGCAACGCACCATTACCAACTTTGGTGTATGTAGGCGGCGTGAATTTCTTACCATCAGAAAATCCGTCTGCTTGTTTGCGTTCCAATATCATAAAAATAATAATAAAAAGATAAGATGTAATATTAGTAAATGGGAATAATAATAATAATATTTCTCCCGTGTTGGACCGGGTCTCCTGTGTAGAATATTCAATCCGATTTTCTACCAGGCGGCCTGCAAGAGGCGCGACGTTCAAATGGGTCATTGCGAAGAAGACCAGTGATGGTAGAGTGTCGTGCAGCGGGTCCGGGTAGAGATCCATACATACATACATATTACATATTCCTTACATATTCCTGGCGCCATTATGACAGTGTCGTGTTCTGGTCCGAATGGTAGCTGGTAGATTTGCTCAATTGGCCCAACACCTGCCCCACTAGCCGAAGATACTAAGTCCCACAATGTGATAGATGGCAAGCCTATCGCCAACTGGGCACACATCCTATCCCGAGCAAATTTTTATTATTGGGAAATTAGAAAAACCCAATTTTCTTTTTGTTGTCCGACCCGGGATTCGAACCCGGGACCTCATGCAGTCAAGTCCAACAACTGAACCGCTAGTTATGTTAGTTAAGTATATTTAAAAATATGGAATGTGAGGTATAACTAAAAACTGGCCGTAGGATGTTAATAATTTATGTGAGATCATCTCTGAATCACTAACGATTTTTTTTTAAAATACTAGCAGTTTCACGCAGCTTCGAATGTGTTACTTGGCTTCTACTGGACCGATTTTGACGAAACAAAGTCTATGTCACTCAGGGATAACGTAGCATTCTAAAGGTGAAATAATTTTTGAAATCGGTCCAGTAGTTTCGAAGCTTATTCGTTTCAAACAAACACACAAAAAATCAAATCTTTCCTCTTCATAACATTAGAATAGATAGATCCACCAGTATAGTTCTTTAAGGCTTGATGTTTGTAAAAAAAGGAGTCTATGTTTGAACTGGAATGTTTAACTATATAATTTTAGCTGCCCGCCCTCGCTTCGCTTCGGTTATTCAAGAATAAAAATCCTACTAATATTATAAAGTATAAGCGAAAGTTTTGTGAGTATGTCTGGATGTCAGGATGTCAGTATGGATGGATGCAGTAAGCGCGCATGTCTTTACTACGCTTCAACGATATTTAATTTCGCGCAAGGAGATTTTAACTTTTTGATAACTCATTAGTTGTTATTTTTTTTCTGATAGTGTAAAAGGCAATTTTGATCTAAATTACACGCAAAACGTATCTAACAGATTTATTTGATTAAGGGTTAATACTGTATTGTTAAAAATATATTCTGTTTTACTGTTTTAAGTAAACGCAAAACACGGTTATTGTGGGTTATTTTTTAAGATAGACATATACCACCGCTTACTTTTTTTGAAATCTGAATTGTTTTGTTAAAACTCAAAAGGTTTTGGCAGTGTTTTCGAGAAAAGCTCCCGATCGGCTTATTTTTTGCCGACATATTAAACTAATGTCGTTGTAATATCGTTGGTTTGTACAAAACATAAACTTACTATACACTAAAACCTTTCTCAAGAATTGTTCTATCTATCGTTGAAAACCGAATAAAAATCGGTTCAGTACTTTTCGAGTAAATCGCGAACAGATAGAAAAACGCGGCGGGGGACTTTGTTATATAATATGTATTGATAATTATAAAATCATAGGCGTTACATAACAAAATAGATAGAAACGATTTTTACGGTTTTACTACATTTAATTATTCTTATTATTTCTTTCCATAATCAGATCACTCGGATATCATCCGAAAGTGGTGTCAAGAGTCTCCATAGCCGGCATGTTGGTATAAAGGATAATTATTGAATGTAAAGGAAGTCAGACAGGTTTGTCGAGATCGTAAAGTTTGGCACTCGATACTCTCTGCCTATATAAGGGACTTGGCGTGACGATACGTATGTATATATGTTGTGAAGATATGTATGTAAAAGACAACCTTACCCTATATATGATTTGCTCGGAAGGTAGAAGGTAGGTAGGTAGTACCAGCCTACTTCCACAGTAGGGTATAACATCATGGCTATAGGATAGCAATGCGCCCTACAACATCTATCTTGTCTATAGTCAGTCTCGTCTCACCAGAAGAGCCGTGTGTCTGTTCGATACCTTATCACACAAAAAGACAATAGCCTAGGGCTAAAGATACATTGCTCTCCTGTAGCCGCGTTGTTAGGATCAAAATGCAAGTTTTATGACATTCGAAGGCAAATAAGCAGACAATTGTCCTGATAGAAAGAAATTCACGCCGCCTAGGGACACCAAAGGTGGTAATAATGCGTTGCCAACCTGAGACCGGGATGTTAGGCCTCGAGCAAAAGTAAGTTTATCGACTATCTTATCCTCCGAACCGTTATGGCAGGCAGGAATACGAATACGAATACGAATATAATAGGAATACGGCAGGAATAGGTAAGGCAGTGGCACCAAGGCGTGCAACAGATGTCACGGTGTTGGTGACGGTAGGCATTTGCTCTCCTAGCAGTTGGTCTATTCTGCAATGGAGCTTGGACCAACACGGGGAAAATTATGACTACCTAATTACTAATACTAAACAACTAAATACTAAATAATGTCTGACCCGGTGGAGACCCACAAGGTCAGACATTTTTTTTTTACGATGTATGCGTTTCTACAATAAACTTATTATATAAAAGATTCCTTAAATAAATTTAGGAAATGTCTTATCCCATTTCTGAAAATTTTGCAAATAAGAGCATTTAAAGTTAAGTGCTCGTCATGCCAATATAATGTAATATTACTTTACTTATTGTATACATATTTTGAAACGAGGAAAAAGGCAAGTCCGCTGAGTTTGTTGCCGGATTTTTCCAGTGTGTGGTTGCGTTCCGATCCGGGGTACATTTTAGGATTACAAGGACGCGCGACAAGTGTCTTTGTTATGATTAAAGTGGCAACAAAAAGAAAATTGGGATTTTCCAATTTTCTAACAAAAAAATGTTGCTCCAGATCGGAAATGTGACTGATTGACGATAGGCTTGCCACCTATCACATTGTGGGACTTAGTGTCTTCGGCTAGTCGTGGGTGCCCTGGTTGTGCCTCTGCCTACCTCTTCGGGGATATGAGCGTGAAAATACTCTTTTCTAATTTTAATTTTATCAAACCTACCGGACTGAAACACGATAGTGTCAAAGTCTGTTACTGTAGCAGCATGAATAAGGTAAGCAATGTACATTTACAAAACCAAATCACAGAACCCACACCAGTGGTTTATTTGTATTGAATTAATTAACTTACACTCGCGTTTTACCTTACGAGTTAGTATGAAGAGACACAGTTGGTCTATTCTACACAAGAACCCCAAACCAATATGAGCAAAATTACTAGTAGTACGTTGTCAGTTTTAGGCTTTTAGGTTAGACGTAAGTAATTACTTAGACCAACACACATACGAGCACACATCCACAAAAATACACACACACACGAAAAATAAGATTGGTGCGTTGCTACATTGGAGCTGAACATATGTTAAGCGTAATTGGCACATATACATACACGCACACACACTTAACCTTAACTCAAAATATACATCCCTAAGATGTTTTTAATAAGTAGAGTAATTCCGTTAAATCCGGTTTACTTACTTTAAAAACATACTAATTTAAACCTTTTACTTTTAGGAAGTCGATGAAAATATATTTAATAAATGGCAACAGCAGCCTGAAACCAATGTTTGAAATATTAATAATATGACTTACCAAATCAATTAGCTGAGATAACCGCAGGCCTAACTTCACTAGTACTGTGTTATTATTTTTGTCAACCGGTCGAATAAGTCTATTATAATTACTTAATAAATCGTCGTACAACCTTTTCGCATCTGGGTTAGCGTTACAAATCATAAATAAAGTTAAAAACACACAAAAATATACACTGAACATCGTTATTATTTTAGCTGTCTCTATATAAAACAAAATTTATGACATTTAATTACAAAATCAATCGAAAACACAAAACAACCCAAATATTTTTATTTTGACATATACACCCGTCTCAGGCGATCGCAGCGCCCCTACTGGCGGGAACGTGTATTAATTTGTACTTCACTGCGCAAAATCGAAGAAAAAGTCCTGAAGTGCCTATTTGAAAAAGTAATGAGCTCTTGAAACCACTTTTTAACAATTTCAATTAAATTTAATGAATTTATACTTGTAGCTTATTATTCTTATTTATTACGTCTAATTAAATAAACGAACTTATTTAAAATTTACTATTACAGTACATAATCTTGATCAATATATTACTTTTTTTTATTTAAGTCATGTGTGTATTTTCTTAAGTCAACAAATAAGGACAATTTGTTTTAGTCTTATTTTTAAAAGATGACAAAGTTATCGTCTATGAGTTATTTAAGTAAATGTAATATTAATAATCGTAAAGGGTGATTTTCATAACAAGTTTTTTTTTTCATTTACTAGCGCGTTGATTTGTCAAAATATTCTGCCTTATTTCGTAGTCAAATACATTATTTACACGCTTGTATTTTGGATCAATGCACAATACGCATGCGTGGTACTTCATTCATTGCTTTGGTTGGTACATAATGCGCAAAACAGGGGGCGTTAGTAGTCATAATGGCTAATTTATTCGCAAATTCGTTTTTAGTAAGCTTGTTGGTCTAAAATTACATGGACTTTCGATAAAGTTCTTTTTCAAACGTTACTTGCTATTTTTTTGCTTAATATGTATTTTCATGAGAAGGTAAAAGGGACTTGGTTACTAGCCGCAGAAATTCAAGTCTCTGGCAGATACCAAAGAAGTGCGTTGCCAATTTAAAGCAAATCTGTTAGTGTAAATACCTTTACTGACTATTCATCACTCTGAACTGAAAGAGAACAATGGTAAGCATTGACCAATCTAAATGACTTCCATTTGGACGCTGCCATTTAGTCTACTAACTGTAGTAATAGAATATTCCAGTAACTTAAATTACTAACTAAATAATTCTACTACTAAGCTCTAAGATTGCCACACCCTTTAACCTTATGAAAGAAAATTGAATTAAAGTTTAAGTCTCTTAACGCCCGTATCACTTAAGAGGTAGGCAAGGATACACGATACAACCAGGACACTAGCGATAAGAAGAGTGCTTTCCATAAAAAGAGAAACGAAAAGTGGTCTTTTCGGCAGTAAATGCGAAAACTTGTACTTTTTGGGCTAGATCGGACTTGAAGGCATCAGACAAAAACGTTCACTGAAAGGTGACAAGGTAAAACAAGTTTGTTATAGCTCTTAGTAAGATATTTTTCAAGAATAATCGCTCAGCCTTTGCAATAACTATCTCCTGAAGTACCATTAATGCTATCAATACGAAACATCTAATTGACAAATAAACCAAACAGCGAAGGACACCTCCTTAGACAATGCCAGTTCTTATACGTATGGAATTTGAATGTAACAAAAAACGTTCACCGTCATAAAAATACCTTATTGAAAATTATTGTTTTATAATTTGCAGTAAAACTGCAAAAACTGACTCCAACTGTTTCATTACCTCTTAGCCATTTGATCATTCTTTTTCTAAAGATAGCTAATGGCTTCAAGGTGGCCTCGCATATTTTCAGCAGTCGGATTTCCTGATGGTAAAAAATTCACGCTGCCTTGAGACACTGGTCTTGCATATTTTTTATGATATTAGAATCAGACGGATTTCCTGACGGTAAGAAATTCACACCGCGTAGAGACGCAGTTGGTAATGGTGTGTTGCCAACCTGAATCGGGACGTTAAGCCTCGAGCAAAAGTAAGTTTACCGGCTACTATATCCTGTGAATCGGAATACGTGACAATCACTGACGTTACAGCAGCAGGAATAGGTAAGGTGATGGTACTAATTCGGGTAAGTTGCTGCGAAACTATACCACCTAATAGGATGTCAAGATGCTAGTAACAGTAAGCCTATGCTTGCCTCTTACGAGCTGCCTGGCAGGAAAGCAGATGCCCTATTCTGTAAAGGAGCCCAGACTACCATGAGGATTGATATCAACATCTCTTTAGTGGTTTAATCATTGACAACGATACCGTCAATGTCCATGAAAATTTAAGCTAGTAGTATATCTTTAAAACTATTTTTAGGATCATATTTAAACGGGACCACCTAAAAATTATTACATACCTTTTAAAAAAACAGTTCGTTATTGGCTGAATAACCTTCTTTTTGGGGTCGGTCAAAAATTGAGTTCAAAGCACCACTCAATAGATAACAAGATTACTGGAACATTAAAGAAACCCAACGCCCCCAAAATTGAGAACTTTATAGTTTTCTATAAAAGTCGTTGCCTTTGAGACTGTAAAACTTACATTCCTTTGCCGGTCTGAGTGCTAAAAGGTTTGACAGTAATGTGAACATAAAACGGGGGTTCCCAAACTTAAGCGGATAACTTCTTTTTTCAAATCTCGAATGGTCGTAACATTTTTTAGTCGGAGGTCGTTATAGAGTTGGAGTGTTAGTTGATAGTGTTTTATGTCTTAAGTCTGAACTAAGTTTCCGGTTAGTTTTAATCTTGATCTAGTTTATACGAATTTATTTTACTTACTCAAAGTTTTTGGTTTAACTAGGCACATTATGGTCTAAGTTTTCTTCAGTATCGTTCTTGCATTTGCCTCTTTATTAACCCCTGACCGAAAAACCGGTGTGTCTTTGTGTGAGTGAGGCATCATAACTTTAGTAACGATTTCAATGCGATTTTTATTATTAATTTAAAGCTGACGATATCGAAATGATTCTTTGTTAGATTACACGTAAGTTTTGTGGGGTTTATTCAATTTTTCCATTTATAGATTTATATTATTACTAGCTGTTTGGTGTGTATTTCTTACATGCGTTGAAGTAAATATTTATTTTGTTGTTATTGACGAGAATGAAAAAAATCCCGAAGTAAAAGGTATCCTTAATTTTTAGCTATAAGCACTGCTACATAAAAAATGTTAAGAATAACTAGTTTAGTTGTTTTAGCATGAAAAGTAAACAGACAAATCAACAGTTCTCGTCTTGTAAACCATATTTGGTATATGCAATAAAAGTCACTTTAAAATGTCAAAAAACCTAGGAAATGGTGGCTTTTATTAGTTAAGGAATCTTTTGAGCAACCATATTCTAATTTAAATCGCATAGTAGAATAACACTAACGCTTAGCAATATAAATTAACATTTTTTTCTGTTTTTATTTATTTATGTAATACTTGTACATACAAGAAAAATTTAAAAGGCCAACTTTCTCTTAAAGAGATTTTGTCTATCAAATAAAAAACAGAAAGAATACTTAAAAGAAATGTATGATGTACAGTATACAATACAATAACTGACAATCCAAACAAAAAAATCAAAAACACAAATGCCCGGTTCCTATATTCAAAAAACGAGTCGTTTTGATTACGGATGGTAGTATTTTGTACGCTTAGTAAGATTACTAACAACGGTTGCTCGTTTCCGACTATTGATTCTAAACATTTTTTTAAAATATTGGTAACGCTGCGTTACTTTTGAACAAACTACGAATGGTTTAGCTGACGGATTACGATTCGTTGATTATAGGAACCGGGCATAAGACATAAACTTAATAAATGTGACGTGCAAATGAAACCAAGGTTGCAAGCCCGCAGATGTTATGGGCAGTCGCTATCTTGTGTCCGGATTATTAGGACTATTGTGCAAGTCAAGCGACTACCCTATCCTCTAGACCGAAATACGAGAGTATCATGGCAGCAGGAAGAAGTAAGGCGATGGATCCCTACCAGGGCAAGAAAATCCATATAAGATAATTTACAATTCAAGATAATTTACAAGTTTAGGTAACATCATTTATCTAGTTATAGAAGTTCATAATTAGTCTGTCTGCTTGTTTGCTTATTAATTTGAAATAAAGCCTTGATTTATACAAAAATAAAAGCTGCACGTAGTTTTTAAGTGGCTTTAGTTTCATTGTTGGCATGATGGCGATTACAGTGTAAATAAGTTTCATTTAAAGGTTTCTTCTACTATTTTCTGGTCCTCTTTTTTCAAGAAACAAGTTTGTTTGTACAAATTGAATATTCGTCCTCAAAAAAATGATCATGCCTGTAACCCTAAAGACATTTGCAAAAGTACAGCTAAGGTTCCACGTGTTGGTCCGGGCTACTTTGCAGAATAGACCATCTGCCTTCCTTGCCAGGCAGCTCGTAAAAGGCGAGCATAGGCTTACCGTCAGTAACACCGTGACATCTGACTACTCTTAACTATTCCTGCCACCATAACGTCATGACGTGTTCCGGTTCGGAGGGTAAGGTATCCGGTAAACTTACTTTTGCTCGAGGCCTAACATCCCGACCTCAGGTTGGCAACGCACTATTACCACCTTTGGTGTACCAGGCGGCGTGAATTTCTTACCATCAGGAAATCCGTCTGCTTGTTTGCCTTCCTATATCATAAAAAAAAGGTACTTACGACTTTAGTCATCGTCTACACTGGATCAACAGACTACAGAGGCAAACCTTAATGAAGTCTTTCAGTAAGATATCTAACTGCGGTAACTCGTTGCAGGCAAATAACTCAAATGTTTGAGACCTCGTAAGTAATGCGTTACGTTTAGACCACAAATTAAAGTTTAATACGTTTCTTTGATTATCAGAAGCAGGATTGATTAATGGTCGGTTCCTATATATAAGAACGGGTCGTTTTGATTACGGATGGTAATATTTTGTACGATTAGTAATGGTTGCTCGTTTTCGACTATTAACTCTGAACATTTTTTGAAAATATGAGTAACTATCCGTTACTTTTAAACAAACTACAAGTGATTAAACTTACGGATTACGATTCGTTAATTATAGGAACCGGGCATAAATGACATTAAACATTAGTTTAATAATAAATAAACTAGTTTAATAAATATAGCGTTAATAATATGAGCTATCTATCCCAATGTGATTCTTCTTGCCGATATTTATATTATGTATTTTTTGTATTTGAACGCACCCTGTTATTTGTTTATGAGTTCTACGCATATTATTATATAGTTGTTAATGTGCACATAGATTTCTTGCGATAAGTTGTTTCAGATTAGCGCAATATGTATCCTATTATAACTAAAAATCAAATTGGTTTGTTTCAGAAAAACAAACCTCTACTACAAATAAAGATTTATTCGATATACGGAATTTATATATTATCCAAAAGTGATACAGGCAATGTTATAACAAGACGGATTACGAGTGGTTATGACAGTAAATCCAAGAAGAAGTAGAAGTAAATAGTATACATAACTAGCCAATCCGACGAACTTCGTATCACTTAACATTAACAGCCCCAAACAGTTTGTAATTTGATGGTGGTTTTTTTTACTCTTCCTGCAAATTTTCAGATTTTTCTCTCTAAAAAAGAATTAGCAAAACTGGTCCATCTTTCCAAGCGCGATGCGTAGACCACGCAAAATGGGGATTATTTTTTTTGTATACAGAGTAACTTACATCAGAAATAACATTAAATAATATCAGACACATCAAAGTTGCCACAGAGTAATAAATAAGTGACCATTTATCTCAATTTGATTGCTCTCGCTTCAATTAATACCGTGTCTCGAGAGGAGGTTACACTGAATTAAAGGAATGTTCAATGGAGATTTATTTACTGACTACAACACCGTTGTGTTACATTTTGTTAATCTTTGTTAAAAAAAAGTGTTTAAACTGGGTAAAAATTGTCTGTCTTACAACGAAAAAATAAACACTCATTGAACACATGTTTTAGTTCACTAAAATTACTTGATACTGTCTAAAATTGGATTCGTAATTAAAAAATTGTTGTTGTTTATGTAGGATATCAATTTCAGACAGTGTTTATTTAAACAGACGTTTATATTTTTTGGTAAAGCGGTATATATGTAGATAACATTTTACATACAGGTCTGATATTACAGCAAAACTTTTCATTTACAAATGAAATTCTAACTGTAACATCTCAGTATATCTTTGAAAATTTAATGTAAATTCAAGTTCATTCAAAAGAAATTGTGATATACACTGTGTCAATACAAGGAATAAAATAATATTGCTGTGTTTGTGTCTCGTCTCCACAGAGTAAGCCTTTCTTTTATGGCCAATGTATGCAGTTCTACAATTAACTTCCCAATTATATCAACGAACTTCCAATTAATAAATTTAAGATATGTGTTAAATGAAAATTAAATGAAAAGAGTTATTATACCATTGCTAAATATTTAGCTGATAAGAACGCTTGGGATTAATTGCTCCTCATGCCAATCTTTTATAAATATAACGTATAACAACATCAACTATTGCATACATATTTTAAATTAAGGAAAAAAAGACAAGCTCGCTGAGTTTCCTGTCAGATCTTCTCAGTGTAAGGCCGCGTTTCGATCCGGTGGTAGATTTAGTATACCTAATATAGATTCGTCTCAAGTGCCACTTGTAGGTTAATGTGAAATAGAGATAATTTTGTATTTGAATTTACAATATATAAAGTACTTTACCTCCATAAGATTTTAAACTTAAATCGTCGCGTATTATTAACATTTTTAATTATTTATATGGGATACTCACGATCTTCTTTTAATTAATTTTAATTCTTAATTCTTTTTAAATATCGACAAATAAAATAAAAGAAGATCGTGAGTATCCCGTATAAATGATTAAAAATGTTACTTTACCTCCATTTGATATAGCCGTGAAGTGCCCTATATATAATATGCACTATCATGATTAGCTAATAAACATTGCTGTATTCATATAGAGTAAATAAGTAAAATTAAATAATCCTAGAATTTAAAAAATGAATTCCTGTTTAAACTTTTGTTTCTAACAAAATGATCCTGTAACGTGAACTGAGAACAATTTTGATTACGTCAGCTTAAAAAAAAGGCATCAAATTAGGTAGATCCGCACAAAAGTTATGAAGCTACAATACAGACACATACACTCTCACACAGACACGTCAAACTTATAACACCGCACGTTTTCGGTCGGATGTAAAATAGTAATGCTAAATAATACACTGAATTCATTAAATAATGGGTTCGTACAAAATTATCGAGGAAAGTCTTCTTACTCTTTTTCGATAGGAGCAGGTCCCATTCCGTTAAGTAGGTACATGAACCGCACTATAAAAAAGACCAAATATTTGTTTGATTTTTATATTTTACAATAAAACGCCTACGTTCATGTTTATTATCCCGAAATAGTTATTGTGGGAGAGCGAGGAAATTTAAAATGTGTGCGAAACTATAGTGACAAAAAATATTATTTCAATTTATAAGTTACAGACATGTATATGCCTTATTGCTTCAGAGGTTAAGATTCATTGCACAAATAATATTTTTTAGATAAAAATTAAAAAAAAAACGAATCGAAAGATGTCACCAGGTTTTAAACGACGTTAATATTAATCAAACAAAAAGGACTTGTATTTAAGTATAACAAAGTAAAGCACATCAGAGACATCAAAATTAGATGCCACAGAGCAGTAAATAAAGTCAGCCATTTATACCAATTTGATTGCTCTCGCCGCAATTAATATCGTGTCTCGAAGGGAGGTTACACTGAATTAAAGGAATGTTCTCTGAAGGTGTATTTACTGACTGCAATGCAGTCGTGTTCTCTACAACGGGTTTTGAATTATGTATAGTGAACTAGATATCTTATTTATAGGCTACGAGATGACGGTCGGATAACCGACAATGATTTACTTACTTGACATTTTATCGTACACACGTAATTGAAAACAACAACGTAAGTATGCAATGAAACTTATCTTTAAGCAAGATATATCTTAACAACTAGTTTGAGAGGTAATAAAAAAATATATACATTTTATTTAGATAGATATAGAACAATATACATTTTATTTAGATAAGACATAAGAAATTGAAACTTAATTAAAACGAATAGGAAGTTATGAAAAAAGCACGTCTGTCACGATAACCCATAATTTTTTATGCAACTGTGACACTGGCCTACACTTATTTTGGTGTCTTAGATTTTGTACCTGATTTTGGATATTTTTGTGAGCTGATTCGAGATCTCTACTCGTTTTTTTAATATCAGCTCCAGTTAATAAAATCGAAAAGAAATACATGTTTTGGAAAGTATTAATTTATTTAGAAATAATACATTAATAAATTTTGTTTGAGTGATTTTCTTGAGTGAGATTGTCCTGGATAATTTTTACAATTAATGTCATAAGAGTAATTTTAATACGGACTGATTTCGAATAAAACCGGAAAAAAAGTTAAAATGAGAACTGTAGCTGCAGCTAAGCTAGAGCTGTCAGCCAAGACCTAGTAGCAACATTGAAATTCATACTACCTACTTTACCGACTACAGATGCCAACAGAGCTGCACCAAATCAAAAATTCTTTCTGTAGACCACTGTAGTTTAACCTATTAGATTAACAGATCAATTAGCGATTCGGATCTGTTAGGGGTGCTTCGCAGTCTGAGAAACTTGCAATATGTATAAACTATTAAGAGACGAAACTCGAGTTTGAAAAAAAAAAAAGTATCTTCACGCCCATATCCCCGAAGTGGTAGGCAGAGGCACAACCAGGGCACCCACGACTAGCCGAAGATACTAAGTCCCATAATGTGATAGGTGGCAAGCCTATCGCCAACCGGGCACGTTTCCAATCCCGACCAACATTTTTTTTTATTAGAAAATTGGAAAAATCCAAATTTCTTTTTGTTGGCCGACCCGGGATTCGAACCCGAGACCTCATGCAGTCAAGTCCAACACCCGGACCGCTCGACCACAGAGGCGAGAGTTGGAAAAAAAACTTTTAATATTGTGCGATGTGGTCTCATATCTCACATGCATAGTCCAGCTCCAGTTTCCTTGTATAATTCGATCTTCGGCCTCACTGTGCGCTAACTTCAAGTCGAAGCGACAGCATGGATGACTTTTTCGTTCTGTTTCAGATCCATTTTTTCAAAATTTTTGATTTTTCTGTTTGGTTAGGGAGATCCTTCTACCCGATAACACCTCAATGGCGCCCTAGATTTACGGTTAGTGGGAGAACAATTCAGGATCAGTCGGTCAGTCAATTGAAGTAGGTGTCTAGATTTATATTGTTACAATACAATAAAACAAGCGAAAAAATGTCAAGCAAAAAACTTAATTGGAGTAGTAAGATTAATCCATTTTTCAAATTAAAAGAAATGATGTTATTTTTTTTACAAAAATTGCATATATCAAATTGATATTGATATAACATTATTATCATTTTACAATAAACCACTGTACCAATTATCTACTAATCCATCATCTGTCTTAAAAATGTAAACAAAATTAAGGTTTTTTTTCTTGAAAAAATTTGCGTTTCTACATGAAAATTTATCACCATAATTGCGGAGATAAGGTTGTTAAATCATTTTTTTATGTATCTACTTGAACTTTAATTACATGAAAGAACACGACGCATGTTTATTTAAAAACATTAAACATTAAGTGAACAGAAATATTTTATTAAGTAATAAAAACTTTATAGTACACATAACTTTATATTACCTCCATATTCACATACTAAACAGTAAAAAAGTAGTACGTAAAAATAAAGTTTCTGTAAAGAATACACCAACAAATACCCTGTTTTTACTATTTCCTTTTCGGAGTGATAAAATTTCCTCGACTCCTGTGCTATGAGCATAACGTTGGGGCGTACACAAAAGTTTATTTTGTAAATGTGGAGAAATGAGTGTTGTTGCGTCGCATTTAGTTCATTTCGGCTGTCCTGGGATCTGCCTGCGCGCTTTGTTTGCTTAATGAACGTTGCTTGCCAAATATTTTTGTTTTTTTAGAACATTATACCAAGAAATATAGCTGTAACGGTATAAGTGAATTAAAAATCACCATTTATAGTATTTCTTTAAAATGTTTTTGTGAACTGTGTGCTTAAAGCGATAGGATGGGACAATCCCATCGCTTAGTAACTTGTGTAGTCAGATACAAGCACATGATTTGTTATCCAGTAAATAACTACAAAATTAAAAAAATCCAATAACCACTGATAAAAACTATGTTATGTAATTAAACTATTAGCTGATGTAGCTCAAAGCCATCTCGATTACGTCAGCTTACAAACCAAAAATCTGGATCGAAATTAATTCATCCGTTCGAAAGCTATGATGCCACAAATACACACACGCACGCACGCATGCACACACACGCAATCGCGCGCGCGCCGAACTTATAACACTGTACGCTCTTGTGCAATGGTCACCAACGTACCGTCGCATGTTTGTCGCAATATCGTCAATGCGTAGGTAGCTTCACTACATATTATAAAACAAAGTCGCTTCTTCTGTACCTCTCTGTCTACCTCATATCTCTTTGTATGCTTAAATCTTAAAAGTACGCAACGGATGATGCGGTTTTTTTCATAGATAAAGTGATTGAAGATGAATGTTTATATGTATATTTCATAATCGTGCGAAGCCGGGGCGGGCCGCTATTAGTTTTTTAATACGTAGATTCACTTTAAGTGTTCTTGCTGCAATAAAACTGTCATGTTTCGATTGGGAAAACTGTATCGTAGCCGGTAAACTACAGCTGGCTTTACTTACTTTTTACTTCTGACATAGTGATTTTTCCCCGCTTTGGTGTGGGTCCACTGAGTATAATTGACCACCTGCCTTTCTACCAGGCAGCTTGTAAAAGGCTACCAAAGGTTTTAATACTGGTAATCACTAACAAGACCACTGCTGGTAGAGTGCTGTGCAGCAACTTCTCCGGGTAGGGATCCACGGCCTTACCTATTCCTGTTGCCATAATGAGTCTGTCCTGTTCTGGTCCCGAGGGTAGAGTAGCCGGTAGACCTTCACAATAGGCCTAATATACCGTAACTTTTATGGTGTCTATAGACAGTATCTATATACAGACTATACAGTTATCCTAAGATATATGTATTGTGAAGGTACGGTTATGGCAAGCAATCAGGAGAGCCGTCTAACATCCCACATAATAACATAACTACTAAATTAAAATTAAAAAAACCCCGACACAAGAACCTAATATCTCTTTAAAAAGAAAAAATCAGTTTATCTCCACACTTTAAGCCCCACATTTTTTAAACCGCTGGACCGATTTTCATCAATCATGTCTAAGAACACTCGCACATAAGTCACCTTTAATAAAAAGAAAATTGAAATAACTGCATCCGTTCAGGAGTTATGATGCCACAGACAGACAGACATGTCAAACTTATAACAGCCCTCTTTTTGCGTCGGGGGTTAAAAATAGTGGCAGTGATCACTATTAATTAATATTATACGTATTATCGGGATGAACGATAGAGTCGCTAATACTCGTATTTCTAACGCCAGATCTAAAAGTTTCAATGTATGAGTTATGTTACCGATATCTCTTTCTACTTGCAAGATATGTATTTTGGCATGTGTATGTAAGCATATTCGCACTCATAACCCTGAAGAAGTAGGCAGAGGCTCAACCAGGGCACCCACGACTAGCCCTAGACACAAAAGTTCACAATGGGATAGGTGGCAAGTCTATCGCCAAAACGGGCAGACCTGCCTGGCTTCCTCCACATTTATTTCCTTTTTCATACAAATACACCGACTTCGGAGACTCTTCGCTTGACTCTTCTCTAAAACCGTTTTAAGTTTTATAAGTTTTGTCTTAATCACCTCTATGGTCTAGCGGTTCAGTTATTGGACTTGACTGCAAGAGGTCCCAGGTTCGAATCCTGGGTCGGTCAACAAAAAGAAAATTAGGGTTTTCCAATTTTCTAAGAAAAAAAAGTTACTCGGGATTGGATATGTGCCCGGTTGGCGATAGGCTTGCTACCTATCACATTGTGGGACTTAGTGTCTTCGGCTAGTCGTGGGTGCCCTGGTTGTGCATCTGCCTACCTCTTCGGGGATATGGGCGTGAAGATACTTTTTTTTAAGTTTTGTCTAACATTCCGCCATTATATTATTTAATTCAGTTTAATAAGATTGCTCTATATTATCTAACCGATTTGGTAAACATCTAGTCTGTGGAGAATAGTTTGTGGTTCCAAAGTTCATTTCAACTGTCCTGATATCTGCATTCACTTCTTGTATGATTTATGTTCGTAATGTTGCCAAATTTTTTTAATTATGGAACATTAATGTAGGTACGTCAAACGACTGCACGATTCTTATGTCGTTTGATACTTAAAGTTTAATTACAAAAATATCTTTACGCCCATAGCCCATATCCTGAAAAAGTAAGCAGAAGCACAATCAGAACTCCTACGACTAGCAGAATGCATAAAACCCCATAATGTCGTAATCCCATCGCCAACCGGGCACATACCCAATTTTATAGTGTTTTAATGATAATGAAAGGCAAACAAGCAGACGAATTTTCTGATGGTAATAAATTCACGAAGCCTAGAGACACCAAAAGTGGTAGTGGTGCGCTGCCAATCTGAGGCTAGGATGATAGGCCTCGAGCAAAGTGAATTTACTGGCTATCTTACCCTCCAAACCGGAACACGTCAATGACAAGCATTGGACGTTATGGCGGCAGGAATAGATTAGGCGGTGGTACCGATCCGGGCGAATTGCTGCGAAACTCTGAAACCTAGTAGTTTTTTTTGTTGCCCGACCGGGATCAAACCCGGGACCTCGTGAAGTAGTGCAACGCTGGACAGCTAGACCACAGAAAGTTTAATTATGATTCGCTACAATTTTCCACAATTACTATTTTGAATTAAACACAGACTTTAGAAACCAATTCAGAATTTTAATTATAGACTAAGCTTATTTAATTCAATTATTTGTATCAAATAGAAATTGGTTCCAATTCATTTACTTCAATACAGGAATCGTATTTCCTAAGACTCTACACTCATATTCAATTAAGTGTGTTAGAAATAAATCTGTATTAATATATCAATGTTAATGAAAGAAGGATATCGGCTAAGAATCATAAAATATCGTTCGTATTTCTCCCTAAAATATATTAGCAATAATTTACCGTAAAGTTATGATGACCAAACCAACCGCTAGAGGAATTATCTAGGTATTCCGATTGCTAATTCAGCTAGTGCGTCAGAATATCCGAATCAGGTAGAATCCTTGAACAAATCGCTCGGATTTTATTCGCATTCGTTATACCGTACGACCTTTTCCTGCAGGCTGGAATGACGAAAGCAGCTTACGTACTTGAGTAGCTTTATGTACTAGTATTCAGGCTAGCCATACATTATTGATATTTTTGGTGCCTTTAGCCGACGTGGGTTGTATACGTCGGTAGTGCTTTTAGCAGGAGTAAAAGGTATACGGATATAGAATATAGAAGTGGTTACAGCAAGGGCGTAGCCAGGATTTTCGGATAGAGGAGGCAGACAAGGAAAATATTAAACTTTTTTTTTAATCATGGTTTTTAAGTGAAAACTTCTGAAGCGGCGTTGTGTATTTTTTTGGAATGAGTAAAATCTTCTAAACTCGCGTCAGGACACGTGACCTGATCGAAAATTCGTATGACGGCGCAGGCCGCTTGCGCCAATATTCGTGTTGTCATGTTTGTGTACAATAGCGCAATAAATGAATATTCGTATGAGTATTCTTCCCCGTGTTGGTCTGAACTCCTTTGCAGAATAGACTATCTGCCTTCTTGCCAGGCAGCTCGCAAAAGGCAAGCATAGGCTTATCGTCACTAACATCGTCACAGCCTTCTAGGTGGTAGAGATTTGCAGCGACTCGCCTGGCTTGGTACCACCGCCTTACCTATTCCTGCCGCCATAACGTCAGAGCTTGCCAATGTCTTGTTTCAGTTCAGAGGATAAGGTAGCAGGTAAACTTACTTTTGCTCAAGGTCTAACAGCGCACCATTACCACTTCAGGTGTATCTAGGCCGCGTGAATTTCTTACCATCAGGAAATCTGTCTGCTTGTTTGCCTTCCAATATCATAAAAAAATCTGTACAATAACTAGATCACTCCGCATAGTAACATTGATATGAGGTGATGGCGCTAAAATTCGCTAGTCTCTACAGAATAAAATTATTTGTATGAAAACTTGAACAGCGCCTCTAGTGGTAACCAAGTGAACTAAATTTCAGAGTATCAACGCTGTAAATTTCGAAACGTATTGCCAAATGGGATCCATAGCAACTCATGGTAGAAGTTCTTTTTTCAAGCGTTCTAAGCAGTGTTTTTATCTTTCAAGTATTTGCAGATGATGAATTGGAACTGGATGTGAAACTCCTGTGATGGCCACAAACATTGGGCTTAGACATTGAAAACATGTATAGCGTTTCTGTAGGCGTAAGAAGTAACACAATAGCTTACGTGAACAAGGCACAAGCAGGGTGGTCCACGACTAGCCAAAGACTTGTAGAACAAGAAAAAAGTTTTAACCGTAGCTAAAGTAAGAAACCGGATTTACTGGTGGTAACAAAAATCAACCAAAGATGTTAATGATAAGGTTGTATGTAATAAAAAAATGTATAGTAGTATTATTAATGTTTTAAATTGTAATGTATTTCACGATTTATTTTTATTATTTATTGAAATTATTTTTAACGTAGGTAACAGGTTATTTGGGTTTGATTCTAGAGTTGAAAAACTCAAAAATGTGTTATTTCAATTTTCGTAATAATAAGTGCTCGGTTACTATAGGTTTTCAAACTATCTGCAGAATTTAGTATATTGGGCTTGGCGTTAGTGCCCTGATTTTTTCTCTGACTATGGCTTCGGAGATAGGACTTGAAGATACTTACTTTTGTGTTATAAATATGTCATAAATTGAAACGGCGGCGTACAAAGCTGACTTACTAATGCGTTCGTCGTTTTCTTCAAGTAAACTTTTGGGCAAACTAAAAAAAAATTAGTAAATTACAAAACAAAATTACCGATATTCGCCTTATATATTCAACATAATATAAAAAACATTGTTCTGCACAATCGTCAGTAAATGTTTCATTCATACATATTATTTAGGAATGTCTTGTTTTTGTACAAGTTGGGAAAATATAAATAATATTTGTCTTACTTAATAAATAATCAATGGATTATTTGGGAAATAAATAAATAAATAAAATAAATAAATAAATAATGAAAATATTAGCAATAGAGAACGTATAACAGAACAAGTTATTACAACCAAACTCTGGTTTATATCCAAATCAAGACGTAAAAATAAATTTCGTTTTCAAATTTTGTGTTAAGAAGCAATCATCAGAAGGTTGCATGTTCCTAAAATTAAAAATGCTCAAATGACCTCCGAAAAAACATAAAGGTATGTAATATTAGCACAAAACCCATATGGATCACGTCAGCTTTTAAAAAGAAAAAAAACCGCATCGAAATCCTTCCATCAAAAGTTACGATACCTACTTACATACAGACACGTCAAACTAATAATACTCCTCCTCTTGTTACGTAGGAGTTTTTTTTTTATAATATTGGAAGGCAAACAAGCAGACAGATTTCCTGATGGTAAGAAATTCACGTCGCCTAGAGACACCAAATGGTGCGTTGCCAACCTGAGGCCGGGATGTTAGGCCTCGAGCAAAAGTCAGTTTACCGGCTACCTTACCCTCCAACCTAAACACGTCAACAGTCTACAACCTAGTCAAATGTCACGGTGTTAGTGACGGTGAGCCTATGCTCGCCTTTTACGAGCTGCCTGGCAGGAAGGCAGATGGTCTATTCTACAAAGGAGCCCGGACCAACACGGGGGAAAAAGGAAGGGACGCAAAAAAATAGTCAGTCCTTGAAACTTCTGATCAGAGTGAAAATTCAAGAATAACTTTGTTCACTGCAATATGACGTGTAGGGACGTTTCTAAACATTTTACATTTCTCAGCTGGCACGAACACAAAACGTCGGTGACATAGTTACGCGGTGATGCGAACCCGTAAAGTTTCTTTACCAAATATCACTTAACGCAGCTAATGACGGTAATTTTGTTAAGCACCAACTAGGAGTATACTATCTTTTTTCAATAAAACAAAAAAAAAAAAGAGATAGAAAACTTTAGACGCGTCAGATTAACACAGAAAAGTTAAATATATATTTTCAATCAACGTTTTCCAAAGAAGGTATTACGTTTGTGGAAATGTTATGTACAAAGTAATCTGGCATCAAGCACTGAACGTGTTTTGTCTCTTTCTATAACAATGTAGCGGATTATCCTTAAGGAAAACTAGGCACGTGCCTAGAGTCACCAAATAATTACGCCATTTTTAACATGCAGTATGGCAAATCACATTTTTTTTAAATGTAGATAACGTTAGCACACGTTGGTATGAACTAGAGTCAAAGTTGCAGGAGAAGTATTATATGTTTGTCGATTTCAGTGATTTTAACGGCAGCTTAGTACGTAGTTATACTTCAACTCGCGGTGAAGGGGAGACGCAGCTATCGTCAATTAACGGAGAGTATCATTAGTATTTGGAAAAATCTGGTTGTTTGTACCATGGGCCCTAAGAATGTACCTCTGAATATCCTAAGACCAGACTTGCAGAAAGTCTTTGTCATTGTACCGCATTGTATCACTAGGTGGGACGTGAGATCAAATCTGAAACTTATTAAATATCATCCGATACGTGTACCGAGAATTTTCTTCTGTAGTGAGGACTACTGTTAGTGATTCAAAACTTTTCACAGTTCACATCACTGTCGGAATACATTGGGGTTCATTACTCAGTCTTATTTCGTTTAGCATTATATTGGGTGCAATAGTTATCAGCTGGTACCTAAGAGGTACTCATTGGCTGCTCATACTTATTGTTGGCAATCATGATTGTATCGAGTGTTTTACCTGTCTTATTATACTAAATTATATCATGTTGTCTTAATTCTTCATGGAATTGTATTTATTAATCAAGTATTTATTTTAGCTTTCATTTAAACCATTTGTTTTTGTCATACTCGTAATTGCCGGTACTGATATTGTTAATTAAATTATCTGAATATCCGTTTGAATGTTATGTTGACCGCTAAAACAAGTATTGATGTCGACTTATAAACTTTTAAATAGTTTCGTTGTAGCAGTAGTCCACAGTCGACGTACAGTTTTAAATCACTAAATATATTCAAAGAGATAAGCAAGATTTGTTTTATTGGAAGACCTCAACATTACAGACGATATGGCGCTGAGTGAAACACAGGAACGGTCACTCGTTGAGATGCAAGAACACATGATATGGATTCTAAAATATATGTGCTTAAAAGTTAAAACAGGGCACTTGGCGTGGGTCTGTCAACCGAATACCAACAGAAGTGGAGATGTAAGAGTAGGAAAACGGACCCTAGGAACATGTTAGAAATAATTTGAACAATAATGATGACAACTTTCAAATAAATATTTTACCGTTTATGTTTATGTATGTCTGTCAAGCACGCCATTATCCACACGCATAAAACAGCTAAGTTTGTTGCATACAGTCCTCAATTGGTTTCTTCAATCATCCAGTTAATGTAATTATCATACCTTTTTTTAACATTTGGAATTCCATCATGGGTACCTACCCATGATGGAATTGATTTGAATTGGATGGAGTCTGATATAACTCAACTCGCTTCGGGAAAGTCGCTAGTAATATCAACTGACTAAAATCACACGGTGTCCTCCTCTTCGCAAGGTACCGGGACTGTGAGGACGCTAATATACTTCCACTGCCAAGGCGGCGCTGGATTTTGCGATCCTCGTCGCGCAGCCCCTCTCAACAGGGTCCGCATATCGTCGGATGTGGTGCACATATCGTCGGATGTGGTGCACGGAGACACCACGTGCACCACTTCGGGGTTCCAGTGGTAACAGGCACCCTCGTACCTGACGCAATCCCATCTCGATTGGGTGAGCAAGATGGAATGCCCACCCGCCTGCTATGTGGGCTCACATCCACCATCCCATACAGGCCAAACGGCCCACCGCCCTTGTCCGCTCCTCTTGTCCCCTCTGGTCGGAAAGGGGTATTCAGAAGCGGTCTTACTGGTCTAATAGGTTTCATGGTTTCATCGGGGTCCCATCTCCACCCCAGTTACTCAGGTCTCCCGCCATGACAAGGCTTAGATCTTTGGGGGGGGGGAATCATACCTGCCCTGCTACAAATAATTGTTGTTGTTATTCTTTCAAATGCAGTAATGCATCGACTTTGATGAAAACATCTTAATGAATAGCATAAGTATGTATCAGCTAGAGGGGCGCCAATAAAGTGTTTGTCCAAGGCATTATAGACCTTTCAATCTCAATTTTTAATAGTAATAGCAGAGGCTGCTATTACTACTGTTGAAAGAAGATGGCGATAACATAAAATTAGTTCAGTGGGTTACAAAATCAGCACTAATAAAGATTTAACTTTAGTAATCTATTGATTTTTTAGTCACTCAAGGGACTCTTCTTTCTTACCTTCAACTTTTTTACCCTGTTAGTAATCTGACGCGTCTATATGCAGCAACGAACGAACCTGTTACACTAACGAAACACTTACGGAACAAAAGAAATTCCGTAGGTGTTTCCTTGCCGCATATAGACCCGTCAACTTGCCAACATCGTAAAAATGTGGTTGAAGGTAAGATTTTTTTTAGCAGTTGCAACACAAAACATGTCGTTTCCTTTACGAAACGTCTCACTAGCGAAACTTCTGTGCCTATGTAAACAATGACTTCACTGTAACCTGGAAAATAGTGGTGACAAAGATGGATGTATTCATCTGAGTAAAATACTGCCGAGCTGTGAAACGCTGTCATATAACTTTACAGTTTTTTCGCAGTTTCACCGCCGCATACAAATGCGTTGGTGTGCTAACAGCATTAATGTCAAATTCACGTACGTAATCACTACCTAACGTTGTAGTTGACAAATGCGGCACTCAGGCTTTCATATAAACGACTTGTTATTTATGCCAAACAATACTGAACTCTACGTTCTTGTGTATAAAGATAAGTTTCCCATTTAAATTATCTAATGTAGTGTTCAAATACCATCTTTTACGAGAGAATTGTTTTGGGAAATGTTGGAGTGATGAAAGCCTAATTCTGGCCTTATATTAATATTCAGTGGCAAACGATGTTTGAGTAGTAACCAGTTAAACTTGTGTGGCTTTTGAAATATTAAATCTATAATATCCAACGCAAAATCCGACTCTTTAAAGGTATATGGGTATTATTGGCTCTGATCAAAAAGGAGGTTATATGTTTAACCGCCGCCGTGTGATTTTAAATTTGTTCGTCACGTGTCAAATGATTTTATTTATTGTTTTCTTGTTTTAAAAAAAAAGTACTTCCAAAGTGGTTATAATGCCAAGTTTGGATCTGATAATGAAATTCAGGGTAATCGGTGAAAATGCTTAGTTTTTGTATACTAGGATGCCATTGTATTGAAACTGAAGTCCGTGTTTATCAGTTGAAGAACATTAAATAAATATAAAATGTAGGTACAGCTACGTACCTTTACGCCCATGTTCCTGAAGTGTTAGAAAGAGGCACAACCAGGGCATCCACGACTAGCCGAAAATACTAAGTCCCAGAATGTGATAGGCTTGTGCCTATCGCCAACCGAGCACATATTATGCAATTCCTGACACCGTTATTTTTACAAATACAAATTCCTCGAAATTACAAATTTCTCGCTTATTTTTGTTATCCGACACAGGAACCGAACCGGTGACCTCAAGAAGTCAAGTCCGACGATGGACCGCTAGACCACAGAGACGGTAAAATGTATTCTGTGCTCAAATCGTTAGTAACTTATTTTCTTTCAGTTTCGGCCATTCTGCAATTTTGAGTATTAAACCTGGCCGGTTATCAGGCTTATTGTGCACGTTTCCCGGCTATGCTACCCTCTAGAGTGGAATAGGGTAGCAGGGATGAAATGGTCCTAAATACGTTCTAAAAATTTTCACAATATTTTCCGCCACAATACAGTTTGCGAACATCAAATCATATACGAGTGACATTACATGTTATATACCTACTGTAGCCACAAATGAAACTATTAACCTGTCGAATTGGAACTTATTGCATTAAAATGGTAAAATGAATTTAAAAACCATTTTATCATATTTGTTTCTTATTATTTGTTTTCTTATTTTCTTATTATTTCTTATTTGTTTCTTATTAGCTGAGCCAACTGACGCTTGGAATTGACGCTACTCTTTCTT
>NJDD01004088.1:46645-57363 GCA_002245505.1 Calephelis nemesis
TCATGAAAATCGTTGGAGCCGATTCCGAGATCCCAATTATATATATATACAAGAATTGCTCGTTTAAAGGTATAAGTATATAGAGTATATAAGTCACGATTTTCTCTTACCTTTAGTAGCACAATGTGCTTGTTTGCTCTCTTATCACATAAGAAACAATAAAAACACTGCATAAAAAAAAATGGAAATTCAAGTCCTTAATCATATCAGTATTAGCCAAGACAAGCTCCCGGCTCATGCATAAACGGGTCCAAAAACTAATAAGAGTTAGTCAGGAACTTGACAGCAGGGTGATATTATGATAAATAGCGCACCCTTGTCAGCGAGGAGCGGGGGGTGTTAATCCCGGGGATGAACCAGATCTATACCGCCCGTTGAGGGTATACGGTTTCAAAGCTTACGGATTTAAATTAAATTCCTTGAGTGTATGGGGAAAGAAAATTCACACATTTATTACTAATGCGTACTTATTTATTTAGCCTTCCAGTTAAAAGTTAATATCGTGTATTTGTTCAGGAAAATGCTTGCTATATTAATTTTACGATATTTAGGATTTTTTACAAACACCGTGATCATAACTAGGACAACAAGAAAAGCCTGGTTTGATGCCACGAGCTTATATATTTCTGTGTGCATAATCTCAGTGGGTCAATTTTTGATGTTGAGCTGGAAACTTACGCTACAGAATAGAATTTCAGACTTAGTATATGACATTTACATATACATATACATATACATAACATATACATTTTAAAGAAAGAAAAAAAATCGCCTCAGACAAGATTTGAACCTGCACCCGTTTGTCTCGAACCGGCGAATGCTCTAACCATTTGAGCCATTTATGATTCAAATCCTTTTTTTACCGTTAACGTGCTAATATTACCTAACTATTTTTTATTATTTATTTACTAACTGAATATACATATGTACAGCGCACCATTATTTTTTTTTGTCGACATATTTATTTTTTTATGTTATAGGAAGGCAAACAAGCAGGCGGATTTCCTGATGGTAAGAAATTTACGCCGCCTAGAGACACCATAGGTGTTAATGGTGCGTTTCCAACCTGAGGTCAAGATGTTAGGCCTCGAGCAAAAGTAAGTTTACCGGCTACCTTCCCCTCCGGACCGGAACACGTCATGACATTATGGCGGCAGGAATAGGTAAGGCGGTGGTACGCATCCGGGTGAGTCGCTGCGAAACTCTACCACCTAGTCAGAAGTCACGGTGTTAGTGATGATAAGCCTATGCTCGCCTTTTACGAGCTGCCTGGCAAGAAAGGCAGATGGTCTATTCTGCAAAGGAGCCCGGACCAACACATATATTCCTTACCATCACAAAATCCTTATGTTGCGACCCCTATGTCCCTTCAAAAGGTAAGGTGGTCGAATCTAAATCAGTACATGACTAAAAGTATCGGATTGGTACCACCGCCTTACCTATTCCTGCCGCCATAACGTCATGACGGGTTCCGGTCCGGAGGGTAAGGTAGCCGGTTAACTTACTTTTGCTCGAGGCCTAACATCCTGACCTCAGGTTGGCAACGCATCATTAACATCTTTGGTGTCTCTAGGCGGCGTGAATTTCTTACCATCAGGAAATCCGCCTGCTTGTTTGCCTTCCTATAACATAAAAAAAAAATAGTGTTGACATTACTAATTAGTAAAAACACAAATATAAGAGTGACTTCAATATTCTTGACTGAAACCCTTTAGCATGATAAATATAGTGAAAATTTAAAAAATACGAAATAATAATTTAATCGAGCTCTGAAACCCCTCTTTTCACAGAATGCACTACACGAGTTGTGAAGCTCCATTGTTTTTTGTCCACCCCAGAGATTGAATATGTATATGTTCGTTATCCTACAAGTTTGAAGTGCTAGGAAATTATAAGTTTGAGGAGTTTAGCATAAGCTAGCTTCCATATCGTAGTGTGAGTTCTAAGTACACAAACCGCATTGCGTCCTTATATTTTATAAATCCTAATATAAATATGTTTTACGCTTTCCTCGTGCTGAGATGCATTTCCATAAACATTCAAGTGAAATATTTTTCACCGTACGGAAAATCTGAACCTGCTAACGTTGTAGATGACAATGTACTGTCATAAAGCTATTACGAAGTAGGTTCTTATTAGAAACTAGTTGTTCCGTCGAATTTCGTTCCACCCATTTAGTTTGCATGGGAAAAATCAAAATGATGTTTAATCCAGTTTCATCGCAGTTCAACGAAATAAAAATAATCAAACAAACAATTTTCAAACAAATCGATTTGGCCATTCTTAAGTTATAAAGAGTGAAACAAACACAACTTTCTTTTCTATATATAGATGTTGGATTCCTTTTTTTCATGATCCGGACGTTTACGGTTAAGTCTATCATGAAAATTCTTTGAAATGCAATTTTCATTAATTTCAATGCCATTACGGTATCGTCTAAGTGTTACAAAAATTACGGATTTATCTAGACTAGTGGTCGCCCGTTGGTGGTAATTCCACCATTATAAATTTTAATATCTTGTTATAAGGACGCCATCTTCATTTCTCAAGACCAACTACTTTGTTTCCAAACTTTTTAGTACGCCATCTATGATCTTTTATCGTTATCATCAATATATTTGTTTGTGTGTCAAATGCGTGGTAGTGTGGGTAATGTTTTATTTATTGATTAAATCATTATTTAAAAATATTAGCGTTCTGCACTTTTCCTACATACAAACTATAAGTGTGTTATACTTTGTGCTCCTGCGTCCGCGCAATTTTCGTGAAAAGGGGTCCAAAACTTTAGCATCACGTATTGATATATAGATAACATATCGCTATATAGTGTAAAACAAAGTCGCTTCCTCTGTCCTTATTTCCTTCTCCTTAGTCCTTAAAGTGACTGTAGAGGAAGGTTTATATGTAAATTTCTTAACCGTGCGAAGCCGGGGCGGGTCGCTAGTACATAAATTAAAATATACGTAGTGAAATAGAGTACTCTTCCTAATTGGCAGTCAGTTGAATAATGATTAATTAGTGAAAATGTATTAGACTACGATATTACAAACTCAATTTCAATTTGCCTTCAATAATCCGAAATGATCTTGAACACTAAATAATTGTATTTGATGTAAATTTCTGATATGAATTTGAGTTTCTAATACACAGTTTCAATAATAGTCATTGCTCGCAGTTTTGATCTTGTGACATTATTTCTTTTTAACAGGTTCTAAAAGAGAATCAATTCAATATGTATGTTAAATCTAAAATAAATAAATAATTTTTAAAGAACAAGTTTCAGTTCAGTTCACTGCCTCCGTCGGGAATCAAACCCGAGGATTGCATAGCGGTTAGTGCCGCTTATATCCAGCAACCCCCCACGACTTTGACCAGATCATCAGTCCACCGGGTGGGAGGTCGTCCAACACTACGTCCTCATGCTACATACAACATCAATGCGGCCTGCCAATTGCCACTTCGGCTTGCTGACTCTCTGGACTATATCGGTTATGTCGGTTACTTAATATGTACGCGAAATTTAATAATAACCCAAAAACAGCGATCATCTTTTCACTTTCTCTCGAATCATCTTTCATTCTCATTTCTGCGATCATCTTTCCTCTCGAATGCGACCTTATTAACGGTTATAACATTTTTAGCTAAAATAAAATGAGCTGATTCAAAACAATTCTAAAACGTTTAAGGTTTAGAAACATCCAAGAAATCTACTTTAATATTTTCTTTAAATATTTACAATATACAGTCTCTTAAAATTTTAAATGTAAATATAAACCCAAAACCAATTCCTTTGAATTAGAGACCAAATAACCATCAAGAGAGTGAAATGCGACATATTACATCCGTTGAAATATTTTCAATTTCAATTTTCCCCCATAGTACGCGAAATGCCCATGAACAGTAAATATCTGAAAAGCTGCATTGCTTCCTGCAATCGGTATTAATTCCTAACATGAGGTTATAGGATCGCCGCACACCCGCGTAAGTTTACGGAAACTTGTGGTCGTCCATTGGTCGAAATGCTAACGTAATTAATTTTAATTTATTCAAGTTAAAATATTACCTTCTTACTGTATTATAAAGTTCTATTATTAATTAACTTTTTGATAAGAACACCATCTTCATTTATTAAGACCAATTACTTTGTTTCCAAATATTATAAATATAGTTTATGCATCATCTGTGTTCTTTTATCGCTATCAACATTTTTGTTTGTATGTGTCAAATGTATGGTAGTATGAGTGATGTTTTATTAATTGATTTAATGCAGTTTATAAGCATTATTATTGAAAAATATTAGCGGTCTGCACTTCTCTTTCACACAAGCTATGTGCCAAATTTCATATTCCTCCGTCTGAGCAATTTTCTTAAAAATGGGTCCAAAGTTCTTTCTTCACGTGTTTGTGAGACATCTTTATGTCCAGTATAAAAAATAACTTATTCCATCTGGACATCTTTTAAATTAATATTGACATTTCAGTATTGTTACTAGATGGAAAGATCTGAAGAGTGTAACCGCTGGATATAGATTGCGTTCGTTCGGTCGCTTTGGGTATCTATGGCATGGCCTATATTTAGCAGTGGACGTCCGGTGGTATGGTGTCTATGACGATATATGTGTCACTAACTAACATTCACAATACTTAATGGATTTTGTATTTATAAAATAAAGTCGTCTTAGTTAGCCGATTTGGTTTAACATTGATAGGGAGGTAGCTTAGAACAAAGAGATGGACTATGTTCGAATAAGAGGAAAAGAAAGAAAGGAAGGAAACTGGAAAAAAAATCATTTTAAGTTTTCCCAGACAAACGGGATGGGTGGAACAAAATTCGCCGGAGCAACTAGTACATTATTATCTAAACGTAAATCTAGTTGAAGTTTACTTCCTTTGGGCTATATCGTTTTTATAATATTTACAGACATTTTAAATTATTTTTTATAGAAATATCGGCAAAGCTGCAACTAAAATCTTATTGGTCTTTTTGTAGTATGACAAAAATTGGTATATGCGTGAAAAGTAGAGTTAAGTGTATCTTTTAAATAGTAGCATTAGAACATGGGTGTAGAGTAATGTGGATGTCGCCCACAATAGTCATTTTAATAATCCAATTGAATTGGTATGGGCTTAAATTAAGAGATATACTCTCAGACAAAATACACGGAACCCATTGTATTCATAACTACAAAAACTTATGAATTCGACTCTAATTACTCGTAGTTCACACATTGTCGATAGTACACTGACATTCACATCACTATTGTAATGTGTCAAACTGGCTATTATAGCGTGCCGCTGCTGCAGTCGTTTTAGATAAAGGATAAGACTAAGTGCAATAGCCCTATCACAAGTATTTCGAATTTTCGAATACCCTCGAAACCTTATCTTCTAGACATTAAAACCAAATTTAACTCTCGACAAAATACAGTTCTATATTTAAACTCCAACACATATTCAAACATTACGCTTAAAATACAAGTGACTAAAACATAAATTTGACTGGACAGTTTTTGAATAATAAAAAATAACAAATAAATTGAATATAAAATTATCGATTTCGAAATTTATAAATAAATAATTGTAAATAACATATAATTATAAAAAACAAAATTTATAAATAAATTATCGAATTATGATCTTTTTTTTTGAAACAGTGCATAAAACTAGTGAATAAACTAGAATTTACTCGTACGTCAGGTCAAGTCGGTAATTCAGGTTTTTAGAACTTTTCAGTATCGCTATCTTTTTTCTGTACATGCTTAGTTGTTCTTTACAATTTGTAAACATAACCAAAAGACACAGCACCTTGCATCATGTACATATTTGACTTGAACCACGAGACGCGAACTCACTTTAAAATCCTTTATAGAGAGTTTCTAGTAAGCTTTCGAATCGATATCATGAAAAGTTCATGGTTGAGTTTCAGGTAGCAATTGAAATCCATTAAGTGCTCCCAACCACATTAGAACAGTAGCGTAGATAAACACTTTACGATTGGAAATTTTGCGAAAATAATTAAGAATAGTGAAAATGCAGAAAAGTCTTTACATAGCAATAAAAGTATGTATTACTAAGCAATCACCACTAGTCAGATTTTGATCAAATTTATATTCTTTATTATTATGACCACCTTTGAATTGTGACTTGTCTTTTGGAAAAAAATAGTAATCAAACTAAATTTACATTTGAAGAAGTAATCGCGTAAGAAAGGATAAAAAAATACGTATGGTCCTGTCAAAACAGATTTAAATTTTTTTCATTTCATTTACAGATCAGTTCCGTTTTTTTTAAATGGAAGAATTCTTTCGTTATGATGTACATCAATATTGAGAAAATATAGCTTAACATTGATAGCGAAAAAAAAATTAGTCACGAATTTTTTGTGTATATTTTTATTAGATGTGCTGTACACTGTCTTAAAATTTAAAAAAAACTCTACTCGTATTTTGCAATGATTTGATAATATCCCCTTTATTCGTTTCGAAATAAATTTTATTCTAAACGACAAAAGTACAGTCGGTAACAAAATAACCTCTAACTTCAGTCTCTTCAATGATCAATCAATCTTATAAAAAGTTCGTTAAAACCCTTTCAACGTGTGAATCCAGTGCAAACCTTTTAGAAAGCGACTTCAAAAAGCAAATACTATCAATTTCTTAAAGTTAAAAGAACTGTAATTCCAAACCGAACACGAAAGGGTTTTCAATTTGTCTGCGTATTTTTTGTTTTTTGTATGTTTGTCACACAATTGCTCGGCAAATACATTTTGATAAATAAAAACAAATAGATTTTGATGGTTCTTTTTTCAAATATCAATGATCATTAGTTATTTGCTACTTATATATAAAAAGTATGTTCACGCCCATATCCTCGAACGAGAGACAAAAGCACATCTAGTTCACCTATGATAAGCTGAAGCCCTCAACATCTCACACTGATAAGAGACAAATTTAAAGCTTGGCAATCTCGGGAACAATGTTTTATTATGAAACTGAAAAATACGCACTTTTAGTTTTCCGACCCGAAGATCGAATCTAGGATCTCATGAATTCAAGTCCAACACCGGGCCGCTAGACTACAGATGCGACACATTTTTTATTATATCATAAGACAGATGATTTATTCTACACAGAAGGCTGGACCAGCACGGGGAATATCATTTTTTTAGTCGAGTAAGCTAGACAAGTCTACAAGGACAGTAGCACGTGTCACTTAATACTCTCTACCTACCTCGCGAGGGACTTAGCGTGGAGATATATAAGTATAACATATTATTATTTATCCCGTTGAAAAGTTGTTTTTTCTAGATATCTAAAAAGTTTTTTTACGTAGAATATAGACAATTTTAAGTTGTTTTTATTTTTTCATGCCTTCATGAAAAATATCTGTACAAGAAATAAAAAAATATGGGGTGGTGGTTAAAAAATTTTTAGGAGTTTAGTGACTAATGTGTTAGTTGTAAAAACTTCAACTTAGCACCTTGAAGTTTTTACAACTTTATAAGGTTTTACAGTTAGAGGGAATGAAAGATAACAACCTGTTCTCAAACCTACCGAGTAGGTAAGCATATAAAATTTCATCAAAATCTGTTCAGCCGTTACACAAATTTTATATACAGATAAGAAAATCTATCCGCTTGTTTGCCTGAAAACAATAAAACCGTGAAACCATAAAACAGAAAATGATAAATCAAGAAACGAATTTGCGGTGGTTGGCAATAACCTTTCATTCCGTCTAAGTAATTGCCTCAATTTCATATCTCGATTTACCGCTGGCTTTTATAAAACTAACTCATATTGCCTGCTTCATGAAGCTATCAATGTCTACACTTGTTTATAACCACGGTTTTGTTTTCATTTCAAATGACATATCGCCTTTGTTGTCTGGTTGTCTGATGTTGACATTGATTAGATAAGTTTCCGGATTCGATTCCTAATCACTGGTCAGGTAACACAAATTGTTTTTAAATTTCCTAATTAAAACAACGTAGCCCGGGAATTGGATAAGTGCTAATTTAGCAATAGAATCGATTTGTGGGGCAATGTCCCTTCCGCTCATGGGTTGTGGTCAATTATGGTTGACCCGAACCTCTCTTTTGCCTACCTCTTTTCAGTGGCAGTATTATAATAATTAATAGGAATTTCCATAACATGTGGTCGTAGTAACAAAACTAATGCTTGGGTATGGTTAAGGCTTCTGCGTCGGTAGTCTTGTAAAAGTTTAGGGTACTTCAGTACAATAACACTGACCAAGACCTAATAACAATCGGGAATAGGTAATAGCTTCAGGGATTTGAAAGACGCTTTTTCAAACCCCCGATGGAAAAAGACGGATGTTGCAAGTTTGAAATGTCTCTGTGCGTGTGTGTGCTTGCATGCGTCCGTGTTTGCGTGCGTACATGCTTGTGTGTGTGTGTGTCTGTGCCTGTGGCATCATCATGTGTTTTTTAGAAAGTTGACGTGATGGAAATGAATCTCAGCTAAATTACTTATACACATACATTATTTCGTATAATAGCCGCGTGCTTAAGGACGCTTCGATCTCGATAGATGTTATACTCGTAGCATTCCAATTTCATTTTCGATGTTTTTTTTCAGGGATGTCAAATTATATTTTTTTGGCGATGCTGATAATACCCATAGCGTAGAGAAGGACAAACGCTGAGTTTTACCTTAATATCTCAATGATTTTACTTTTACAACAATTTTAATGAAAATAACTTTATACGAGCAAAACTACGTCTTTACAAATCTATATTACCTTACGAGCAATATAAAATACATTCACTGTGACATATTTTCCGCACCACTCTTACATAAATATGAATAGCCAATAAGGAAACGACAACACCAATAGATTTAACGTTTTCTGACAACCAAATATTCTTGCTTCTGTACGTGTCAAGTGCAGTACCTTGTCTTTGAGGAATGACATTTCCAATTTTATGTATGTCACATTTGGGTATGTACAGTAATATTTAATGACTGTGTCGCATTTTGGAAATCACTTTTAATCCAGCAATATTATTGGAATATTATAGAATAGAATAGAGTATATTTTTATTCAGATTCACCTTACTAGAGGCACATGTGACGAGTCTATATATTACTAAAACTACTTTTCCCCGTGTTGGTTCGGGCTCATTTGCAGAATAGACTATCTGCCTTCCTGCCAGGCAGCTTGTAAAAGGCGAGCATAGGCTTACCGTCACTAACACCATGACATTTGACTAGGTAGTAGAGTTCCGCAACGACTCGCCTGGATTGATACCACCGTCTTACCTATTCCATCTGCCATAACGTCATGACGTGTTCCGGTTCGGAGGGTAAGGTAGCCGGTAAACTTACTTTTGCCCGAGGCCTAACATCTTAACCTGATGGTAATGGTGCGATGCACCATTTTGTTTTACACCATTTTGGTGTCTCTAGGCGGCGTGAATCTCTTACCATCAGGAAATCCGTCTGCTTTTTTGCCTTTCTATAACATAAAAAAACACCGGATCGGAACGCGGCCACACACTGAGAAGATCCGGCAAAAACTCAGCAAGCTTTCTTTTTTTCCTCCTTCTATACAAATTTATTAATATAACATCACATATCATTACTTCATTTCATTTCATTCCATTGGGTTCCTTGGAATACAGACCAGCTGTTATCTTACCAAGAAGCTCGAGTCACTAGCACCGTAACTCTTGTAACAAAATTTGTGACGACTCGCCTGAAGTGATTATTACTTATAAACATTAAAGCGCGCTATTGTCGTAGTTCGGTCTGGACGAAAATTTAGATGGTAAACTTATTTTCGACAGAAGCTAAACACTTCATTCCGTGGTTGTCAATGCACCGTTACCAACTTTAGTGTATATTTGCGAAGGCATGTTTCTTACTATCACCAGCATATCATAAGTAATACAACTACATTTAGCAGACTCACTGATGTTCAGAACGCTAGCAAATTTATTCTTAAAATTTTAGCAAAGGCACTCAAAGCGTTATGCGATTAGACTCAATTTACTCACGTCCTATCAAATTCTCCGGATCCAATAACCGGGGCTAACCCAATCCAAACAACACTAACTCATAGGACACTACACTACACCGTCGCCGCCTGTCTCTCTTGCGCCTGGCGTCTAACGCCGAACGACGAGCCGCCACTATTCCTCCATCAAGTCCACCCAGTAACCAGATCGCAGCATTAAGTCGAGGTTCGGTCTCCTGGGAGATAGTCCTTGTTGCTGACGTTGTAGGGATCTGGACTCTTCTATCCATCTTAATAATGGTGTCTCGGGCTGAGCCTTCTGCTCAGTCGGTTGTAAAAATCGCGAGGTGCACATTAGTCATTCCAAAAAAAAAAACAATTTACACACACGCATGTTAATCAAAAATTAAAATTAAAAAGGTTGGTTGAAGACTCATATTGCGCTGAGTGCAGCTGAAATATCTACGTTAGTTAACGGAGTGAATGTGTCTCGACAGTAGTGAATTGCTCAGTTTATTTTCCAAAGTTAAAAAAACGTTGTCAATGCCATTAAGATATCAAAGTCATAGAAATATGAATTATACTTAGAGGTAAATTATTATAGTACAAATGTGTAACACAGTTAAAAAAAAATTAAGACTAATAAATAAATTAATTAAAAAACTAAGGTAAAAACTTGCAAAGGCTACATTGCCATACTCATATGTATGTGAAACAGTATGTATGAGGCGACTAGAACTG